>CAIGRO010143840.1:0-29438 GCA_903798355.1 Fraxinus baroniana | reverse complement strand
TTCATTTAAATGGGAACTGATAGTTAAAGCAAGAATTATAAGTTACAACTTTTATGTATTTGACAATAAATCAATTCAAAATTGATAAAATTCCACTATTTTCGAGAATATTGGTCTATTTCGAGAATTTTTCAAGGCATTTTACACAGTATTTTCATTTTGATATTAGGATGACGTACATTTCATTAAAATTTAATTTTCCCTCGTTTTTTTCAAAAAAAAAAAAAAATCGGCTGGCCATTTAGCTCGTGGGTCATTTAGCTCGTGGGTCTCATGGGCCAAGCGAGATAATTTTTTTAAAAATAATTAACAAAATAAGCTAAAAAAAACAAGCATTTTTTTAAAGAAAATAATAAAAAGGCTCAAAAATGAGAAAAAATATGAGTCGGCTTGTGACAAAAAAAAAAAAGAAAAGAAAAGAAAAGAAAACGAGATAAGATAGACGTCTTCCAACCCAAGAAATTCTTTTTTGTGTGAGCATACCAAACAAAAAAATAAAAATGAACGTGTACTTTTTTCAACTTTGAGCATGATGCAAATAATTTTATAGACAAATAGAAACACTACCAGATGGGCCCTTGAGCCGGTTAATTATTGAGTGCGACTGCTAGTGCATTGCACCGGCTTGTTTGCGTTGACTTCACCCATATATCTTTAGTAATTAAATATAGAAGGATAATTATATTTATACTATAGTTTTTGTTTTGTCGCGTCACATTTCAATTGAAGATGGTTTCAACTTTCAGCCTTTGTTTATTGTCGCGCTTATATTCCCAAGTTTTTTCTCGTTGTATTCATATTCTAAATTCTCAATTAATTAACACATCTTGTCGTGGATGATGATTTTTGTCCAAATGTTCAATTATCATGCTTCGAAATGATAGGTAAATATTTTGTCGAACTTTTGTATTTATTTGTTTACTTATTTAAAAATATAAGGGGGCAAATAAGTTATTTTATACACTCCTAAAATTATGAGGGACAAGATGTGATAATTAATAAAAAGTTGAAGAAAAAAATAAAAAATAAATAAATAATTTGAACACACAAATGGTATAACGTATAAAAATTGAGGACCCTAATTACAATTAAAATATGGCATAACAAACCAAAACCATGATTTGCACTTAATTGATTTTAAATGATCTTCAAGTATAAATATTTGGTTAATTAGTTTAATAAAAGAATTATTTTATCAGGTATAAAATTAATCAATATTCATCATATATAGAGTTTTTGCAAATTTTTAAATACACCTAAAATTTCAACGTTGTCAACTATAGATTCAATCTCGTATTTTTTATAAATTTAGTTTAGTTTAGTTTGCGTTGTTAATTTTATGTTAATAGGATGCACTTTTTTTTCTTTTTTTTTTTTCCGATTAACTTGCATTTACTTAAATTGGAATCAGAGTCGTGGACATTGGTGCAGTTTTGTCGAAGAAATAAACGTAATTGCTAATTTTGCCAAAATGGCCGAAATTGAGCGAGTTTGGCCATACAAAGCCTGTATTCACTAAAGTTTCTATGCTCTACTAACTAGTGGTCAGCCCCATCCCCATGAACCCGCAAATATTAAGAGTCTGTTTGTTTTCACTAAAAATTATAATTTTTACCGTTGGAACGGTAGATTAGCTGTAATAGTTAACCATTTTGTGAGTGAGTGAGTGAGCTCCACTATTTTGAAAAAAAGTCAAATTTCTCATTTTATTGTTGAAATAATTGAAAACAAACAGGGGCTAATTGTCCAGCTTGTAAAGATCATAGCTCGTTCTTATCAATTTGGTGTAGCGTCTAGAAATCACGTGAATAATGTTACGTCTCTTAAGTTTAAGAGTAACACGATGTATAGAAGTGTTCGTAAATGCGGTAATTGCTTGACTATTTTTGTTAGTATCGAATTGAATGAAGAGCACGATCGAAAAGTAAATAATTGGTCTGTATTAATAAAAATGTAGTCAAAAAATTGATAGAAATATGAATTCTACGAAGTGTGTGATCAAAATTGAAGTCTATCATGTACACTTAGCAAATGTCAAAAAAAATAACAATAACTAAATCTTACATGTATTAGAATTCAATTTAAAATTCAAGAATGTTAATTACATGTGCATCACCTCAAAATAATTTATCCCAAACGGACCTTAACCATGTTCACGTACCCAAACATCACGAGGTACGACATTAGAATTAAGAGGACACGGTACAACAAATTGATGAAAAGGTACAACCTTATTTCAAAACGATATTTTTACGCCAGCGTCGTCATCATCCACCCCCAAGCCAGGCCACCCTTCTTCAGCCGCAGATATTTTTTGGGTTTTCATCTCAAATTTTCCTCAAGGCGGTGTAGGTATATACACAACACATATATTATCAGATGACATCAAGAAATTAACTTTATTGACTCCTTTTTCTCTTGATTCGTCCCTCTTGTTTTTGCCGGTCATTCGTTTCCCAAAAGTAAAAACCTTAAAACCTACAATCAGAAATTGCAAGCTATTGTTGTTATTGTTATCTTGTCAAGGGGGTTACAATTGACTGTCTGCAAGTGATTAGAATTCAAATCCCGACTTTTAGTGTTGTTTTTATCAATTTTCGCTGCCATTTGTTATGGGGTGAAGAGTTGGGGAAATTTGATTTCCTATTGTTCGATAAAGTTGGATGGAGTGGGACAGCGACTCGGAGTCTGATCTGAGCGGTGCGGAGGAGGAGGATGCAGGAGAAGGGTTGGGTTTTTGGTTGAGGAAGAGCGGTCCAGGTGAACTGCCGTTTCCCATGGACACACTTCTGCAGCCTGCTCCTTGCGGGTTTGCCGTCACGGATGCTTTGGAGCCTGACCATCCCATTATTTATGTAAATTCCGTGTTCGAGATGGTTACTGGATACCGCGCAGAGGAAATTCTTGGTCTTAACTGGTCAGTTTTTCGTTGGAGTTTTCTTTGCCTTTCTCTTTTTTCTGGATATAGAGCATTGTGTATTTCCAAGATAGCTTGAAATAGGGAAGTTTTGTTGTAGTTCTCGCCTACTTTGACTTTGAGTGTGAAACGTGACTAGATTATATTTTTAATAAATTTATTTTTTCCTTGAAAAGGGGGGAGAGGGTCTGTGAACGTAAAATGATATAAATAAATAATTGAATATAATGAATATCTACAAAACCTCTAGGTTTTTCGCATGAATTCCGAGCTCGTTCCTTTGACAGTTTAGTGGACATGGTGGAAATTTTCTTCTTTTTCCGTTCTGGGGATAGGGAAGAATTGTGGATGCATGAAAACTGAAGGTGGGTTGAACACGTAACCTTGGAGCCTTAAAAAGCACTAGAAATTGGTAGAAATTGAATTGAAATCAGTTCTATTCTTAGTTGCATGGTCAAGACAAGTATAAAGAATGAAATAAAGTTAGGTTAGGCAGATAGTTTCAGATATCAGTACAGTTTATCTTACCAGAGAACAAGGTGAACAATGTTTATATAGCTGGATGTTGGAAACAACGTGAAAAAGGTGATATTTGCCTATGAAATTAGGCTAACAAAGTTTTCCCGAAGATAATGTAGTGGGCAAACTCAGTTATGTGTTAAATATGACAGCGAACTTTGACATATGGTGTATTGTAAAATGGCCAACTTGCTGATATATAACGTTGAGAGTTATGAAAAGTGCTTAAATTAAACAACAAAGCAGTCATCCCGCCAGACTCATCTCCACCCCACCTCGCCCAACCCCATGAATCATTTCTTCAGCTGCAGAAATTTTTGTTTTTTCATCTATATACATAATAAATGTATAATCAGATGGCATCTAGAAATTAACTTTTTGACCCCCTGGATTTTGTTTCCCTTTTTTTCTCTTGATTGGTTCCTCTTGTTCTTGCCTGTCATACATTTCCCAAAAGTGAAAATCCTAAAACCCACAAATTGAGCTTCAAAGTTATTGTTTTTGTCATTATCTTGTCAAGGGGATTACAATTGAGTGATTGACAGTCTGGAAGTGATAATTTAAGAATTGATACCCAACTTTTGGTGTTGTTTTCAACAATTTTGTTGCTATTTTTAATGGGGTGAGGAGTTGGGAAAATTTGGTTTCATATTGTTCGATAAAGTTGGATGGAGTGGAACAGTGACTTGGAGACTGATCTGAGCGGTGCACAGGAGTAGGCAGGAGAAGGGTTGGTGAGGAAGGGCAGTCCAGGTGAACTGCCATTTCGCATGGACACACTTCTGCAGCTGGCTCCTTGCATGTTTGCTGTCGCGCTTTGGAGCATGACCATCCCATTATTTATGTGAATTCCGTGTTTGAGATGGTTACTGGATACCGCGCAGCGGAAGTTCTTGGTCATAACTGTTCAGTTCTTCGTTGGAATTTTCTTTGCCTTTTACATTTTTTTTGGGTATATTGCATTGCACATTTCCAAGATAGTTTGTAATAGGTTGGTTTTTGTTGTATTTCTAGCCTACTTTGAGTGTGACAAGTGACTAGATTATACTTTTTAACTAAAGTTTGTGTCTTTAGAAAAGGGGCAAGGGGTCCATTAATGAAAATCTAAAAACTTCTAGATGTTAGGCACGAATTTTGAGCATGTACCTTTTGACAATTTGGTCGACAAGTTGGGAATAGATTTGAAGTTTTTCTTCCTTTTCTGACTTTGGGATAGGGAAGAATTGTGGATGTATGAAAACTGAAGGTGGACAAGGTGGGAATAGATTTGATGTTTTTCTTCTTTTTCTGACCTTGGGATAGGGAAGAATTGTGGATGTATGAAAATTGAAAGTGGGGTGGAAATTTAATCAAGAAGCTTAAGGAAACACAAATTGGCTAGAAATTGAATTCGGATAAGTTCTATTCTTAGTTGCATGATTAAGACAAGTATAGAGTCAAATAAAAGTAGGTCAGGCAGATAGTTTTTCAGATCAGTACATTGTAGAGTATACAAAGGTTTATAGCCCTTCTTGGAGATGTTTTATTAAGGTATGTAGCAACAGAAGGTCAATTTTTTCTTTAAACAAAATATTGTTTGATTGTTCAAGCTCTTTTGAGTTGTAAGATACAGCAATGAAGCGTAAGAGAAAACTAAGAATTAGCTAGAAATTGAGTTGAAATAATTTCTGTTATCTGACCAGAAAATAGGATGAACAATGTTTATATTCTTAGAATATAGCTGGCTGTTAGAAACAATGTGGAAAGTATGATATTTTCCTTTGAAATGAGGCTAACACAGTTTTCCTTCAAGATAATGTTGTGGGCAAACTCAATTATGTGTTACATTTTACATATGGTGCATAGTAAATAGAAACTTGATGTCATATATATAATGTTAAAAGAGTCTCAAAAGGCTTAAATTAAATTCAAAGCAATCATCCCGCCTATTCATGTACTTTAACATGTCTCTGAAGTAGGCTTCTTACATTTGAAGATAATCTGTATTTATATGAACTACTTCATATGTTGGATTTTATTGAGTAATGGTACCGATGGGAATCTTAGTAAGTTAGTAGAGATAGTATACTAGAAAACATGATTAGGGTTTGATTTTAATAGATTTTATAGTATATTCCTATTCCAATTAGGACTAGTTTAACCCCTCATATAAAGGGGACTTGTGCTTTGTAATAGAGACAACTTTGATATGAAATAAACTTGATATTTTTACCCTAAATTCTCTCTCTCTCTCTCTCTCTCTCTCTCTTCAATTGCTCTTGTTGCTTGCATCCTACGTCACTAGGATTCTAATATCATGTTGAGTTTCTTTTATTGTCAAATATTTAGATTTTTTAAAATGCTTAAAATGAATAATTTGATTCCGTGGTGGCCGTTTCAATTATGAGGCTTCTCTTAAAAATTTTGAGTAGCCCATAATTGTGCTTCTTGAGAAGTGTCTAAGTTTTTGAAGTTATGCTTTATGATGAATGGTTATGTGCAAGCGCACACAGTTAGTTTGATGGGTTTGATGTATATTATTTTCAGCTTGCACACAGTTAGTTTGATGGGTTTGATGTATATTATTTTCAGCTCGAATGGGAGCTTGTATGGTAATCCTAGAAGCTCATTCTTTACCTAGTATGTCTTTAACATTTATAGTAGCTGTTCTGTTATGGTTCAATTCTCTGCTAGTATTCTAATTTCTATAACTGAGACTTGAGGTGGTGCACTGCACCTGGCGTTTATGCCATTGCTGAATCGTTGATGGCAAAACGTAGGGTTAGATATCAAAGTTTACTTTGTTATTATATCGGCAACAGTTTGGATCTTCATAACCAATTATAGAATGTCCAGTGCAGTCTTTATTCATTTATCTGTTGTTACTTTCACTGCAGTTAAAGCTGCTAAGTACTGTCTGTAGTTTATGACAAGTGGATTCTTTATCATTTATCTGTTGTTACTTTCAGTGCAGTCAGAGCTGCAGAGAACTGTCTGTATTTTATGTGGCTGAATGCTGATAGGCTTGGTTTATCACTGATATCTGATTATGTTGAATTTTTTTGCAGTCGTTTCCTGCAATGCAGAGGACCATTTGCTAAGCGAAGGCATCCACTGGTGGACCCCACAGTAGTAGCTGAAATAAAAAGATGCCTCACGGAAGGAATTGAGTTTCAAGGCGAATTGTTAAATTTTAGAAAAGATGGATCCCCATTGATGAATAGATTGCGAATGACCCCAATATATGGTGACGATGATACAATAACACATATCATTGGCATACAGTACTTTACAGTAGCAAATCTTGATCTGGGCCCACTTCCGGGATCTTTAACAAAGAAATTTACCAAAGCTTCGGAGAAATTAAGATTCAATTCTTCTCGTGGAATAGCGTCGAATGGGAACCATAATTCTAGTCGTGGGGTTTGTGCATTAATGCAGTTAAGTGATGAAGTCATTGTTCTAAAGATTCTTTCACGGTTGACTCCTAGAGATATTGCATCTGTTAGTTCTGTCTGTCGACAGCTTTATGACCTTACAAAGAATGAAGATCTGTGGCGAATGGTCTGCCAGAATGCATGGGGTAGTGAAACGACTCAAGTATTAGAGACGGTGCCTGGTGCTAAACGATTGGGGTGGGGTAGATTGGCAAGAGAAATTACCACTCTTGAAGCAGCAGCATGGAGCAAGCTAACTGTTGGAGGTACCGTTGAACCCTCTCGCTGCAACTTCAGTGCGTGTGCTGTTGGGAATCGTGTGGTTCTGTTTGGTGGGGAGGGCGTTAACATGCAACCCATGAATGATACCTTCGTGCTGGATCTGAACTCCAGCAATCCAGAGTGGCAACATGTTGTAGTAGGCTCTCCACCTCCTGGGCGTTGGGGTCATACACTTTCTTGTGTCAATGGATCTCATCTTGTTTTGTTTGGAGGGTGTGGGAGGCAAGGCTTACTCAATGATGTTTTTGTGTTGGATTTGGATGCCAAACACCCTACGTGGCGGGAAATCTCCAGTTTGGCTCCTCCACTTCCTAGATCTTGGCATAGCTCCTGCACCCTTGATGGGACGAAGCTGATAGTCTCTGGCGGTTGTGCAGATTCCGGGGTGCTTCTGAGCGACACCTTCCTGCTCGATCTTTCAATGGAGAAACCAGTGTGGCGAGAGATACCGGTAGCGTGGACTCCACCTTCTCGTTTGGGCCACACGCTGTCTGTTTATGGTGGTAGAAAAATTTTGATGTTTGGGGGTCTTGCCAAAAGTGGACCTCTACGGTTTCGGTCTAGTGACGTGTTCACTATGGATCTGAGTGAGGATGAACCATGTTGGAGATCTGTAACTGGAAGTGGGATGCCCGGAGCTGGAAATCCAGGAGGTATAGCTCCTCCCCCTCGACTTGATCATGTGGCTGTGAGCCTCCCTGGTGGTAGAATCCTCATATTTGGTGGCTCTGTGGCTGGTCTTCACTCTGCATCCCAGGTTTATATACTTGATCCAACTGAAGAAAAGCCAACGTGGAGAATACTCAATGTACCAGGAGGGCCTCCAAGATTTGCCTGGGGGCACGGCACATGCGTTGTTGGTGGCACGAGGGCTATAGTCCTTGGAGGTCAAACCGGGGAAGAGTGGATGCTGAGTGAACTTCATGAACTCTCTTTAGCAAGCTGTGATCTAATCTGAAAGGAAAAAATTGAAAGATTCTGAAATTTGGCACATGATCATATTTTTTCAGTTGGGGCTGAAAAAAGTGACTGGTCCTTAGTAAACAATTTGCAGAGATTGTCCCTCCCAATCTGGGCTTGCTTAAACATGTACTGTTGTAATATGGTGTACGGTCCAGCCAGCGGCTGTACCTAAACTTGTTTCCTTAAGGCTCTTGGGAATACGTGAGCTCATGGCGTGATCCCAGTTTAATTTTGTGAGTTTTGTATGAAATTTGTTCAATCATCAACACTTTGAACTGTTTGCTCCTCTTGAGGCTGCTTGTACTTGGTAGAAATGTAGGTAATCATATATGTAGGTTAGTTTCCATCATGTGTGGTCTCGTTGTTGTCCTCCATGTTCTGTAAGTCGAGATTTGGGAAAATCACAACAAACTAGAGGAAAAAAGTCACGTGTTGGGATGTATGTACGAGCTTATGGTATATAATTTACCTTGTCGTGTCTAATAACTATTCTTTTCCAAGATTGACGAGAGCTTATAGATCTTATTACTCAGGATTGATTTTCTGATAGGGTGGAGACGAACCTTGATGGATCAATCCTCCACCTAATTCTCTAGTTTCATGTGTGTACGTAATTTGGTCGGGTTTTCCTTTAGTATTAACCTACTTTGGGTTCTTTAGCGTCATTTTGACGTGTGTATTCACGGGAAAACTTAACCCTGATAAGGTCACGTTTGATACGTTGTACATGATAACATTGCATATAACCGGGGCAAAATTTCTTTTTAATTTTGAGGTACAAACCTGACTTATATCAAGGCGCACACATGGTGAAGAGGAGGGAACGTGCCATTTGGGAGGAAGCAAGGGGTGAAAGCGGAAATTTGCCATGTTTGGCAAGGAATGTTATGTCCTTGTCCTTATATAGAGCATGTTTGGTTAGGCTTAAAATCCAATTAAAATTGAAAATATGGCCGTTATTGGGCCCCACCCGTCTAATAAAAGTCAACAATAACGGCTATATTTTCAATTTTAATCTGATTTTAATCTCTACCACACACCCTCTAAATATTCTTTCTGCAAAAAGAACATTATGCACAACTTCGTCAAATTTCTCATCATCTTGTTCTTCATACTTCAGGTAATATAAGAGCCTGTTTGGTACGGCTTAAAATCCAATTAAAATTGAAAATATGACCGTTATTAGGTCCCACCCGTCTAATAAAAGTCAACAATAACGGCTATATTTTTAATTTTAATCTAATTTTAATCTCTACCACACACCCTCTAAGGCATGCACATGGTGAAGAGGATTCCATGTTTGGCAAGGAATGTTATGTCCTTGTCCTTATATTAAGGCATGAACATGGTGAAGATGAGGGAACGTGCCATTTGGGAGGAAGCTAGGGGTGAAAGCGGATGGTTGCCTTGTTTGGCAAGGGATGTTATGTCCTTATTTGACAACCATTATTTGAAAATCTTTTTCTCTACATATTAATTTTCAATCATATTCTTACAATAATATATTTTGAACGTAAATTCACAACTTCTCATTACTTTTTAACCATACTCTCTCTTAAAAATTGCTATATAAAACATTGTTTTTTCAAATTGTCAAACAGAGGCAAAGTTGAATCTGACAAAATTTAGAGAGAAAGTTAGGATTAAAAAAATATTGCTATTGTAATATTGAATATGGTTACATATATTATAGAAAAATCCGCACAAACAGCCCCTAATATATAGGCTGCAAATGGTTCGATTATTTCATTCTTGGCAATAATTTCCTCATCCCTATTGATCTTGTGCGCAATGGTCCTACATGGAAGCATTATAAATTCTACGGAGGTCCAAAATCTTATTAATCTATCTGTACAACAGATTTACCTATTCATTTATAATTTACACGTCGTATACTTTATATTATATAGTTAGTTACAGGTCATTCACATAGGGATGGTAAATTACTAAATTATATTATATAATTAGTGTGGCCCACACTAATTAGAGATGACTGTAAATTCCTAAACACTATAATTGTAGCAGTTCTCAATAAAATCAGTTGATTCGAGACCTGCGGGTCCCAACTCGAATGGAGGCAACAATTCCTCAACCCATCGTGTTGGTGTTCGAGTTTAGGTTTGGGGTAAAAACCTTGCCCCAAGATTGGGCGGGTACCGATTGTGCTTCTATCTTTCATTTATCTCTTAACCTTATATGTTTATGGATTTTTTTTCCCAACTAATTTGAGTTTAAAAAAAAAACTTAACATGTGATAATAATAAATCTATTGTCGATTAAATTTAAATATAAAAATTTCTTAAATAGTGAAATTATTATAAACTTTATTAAGTCTCTGTTTGATAGAAATTAAAATCTAGATTTTAATATAACTCAAAGTTAATAATTAATTTTAAACACATATTTTATGGGTCTCACAATTTTTCAACCACACATTTCATCAACTTCTATCAAAATTTACTAAAAATACAATTTTAATCCACCCCACAAATAGGGGCTAACTAAATAGGCAAGACAATTTTTTTAGCGACCTATGTGATTTTTTTCACAAACTTTAATGACCATTCTTGTAATTAACTCAATTGAAGTCCTAGAAAAGAGTTCAAGACTTCAAGTCCACACGAAAAGTGTTGGTTGCTTGTTGCTATCAAACAGAAAGGGAAAAGAGACTTTTTACATCTTAAAATGAAAATGAAAAATTTAAGTCCTCGTTTGTTTTCCATTTTTTGCCTTATTTTGCCACTGTTTGATTTGAATTAAAATTCAATTAAAATCTGAAGTTAAAGTTAACAATTAATTTAACCACATATTTTATGAGTTCCACAACGTTTCAACCACACATTTCATCGATTTCTATCCAAATCTACTAAAAATTTGATTTTAATACCCACCAAATAGGCGCTAACTAAATAGGCAAGACTTTTTTTACTGACCTATGCGAAATTTTACACAAACTTTAGTGACCATTGATGTAATTAACTCAACTGAAGTCCTAGACAAAGAAATGTGAGATAAGGGAGTGTTTGACATTTGGGGCGGGTAGGGGAGGGGTTAATGAGGTGGGCCCTCATGTGAGAGCAATTGCTCTATCAAACCTTTTACAGGCATGGGCCTAGTAGTGCAGAGTCCAAAAAACAAATAAATTAACCATGTTTGGCAGTTAACGTGGGGATTACGAATTTGAAATTGAACAAAATTGTGAATAGTTTTTACATTTTAGAACTATTTTTAAAACTTTAATTTTCATAAAATCATTCACAACTTTGATGTATTAAATGAATATTTCAACGATATCTTCGAAAAATAAAATATCTATTTTTTTTTTCTTAAACGAGGTTCCTCTCGTCTCTCTTCCTTCTCTTTGTTGGCTTCACATTTTTTTTGTGAAATTCCAACTCAGGAAATTTTCGAGCTGCTCCATTGTAGGAGATTGTGACGAAAGGGGAAAGAGGCTTAAAATGTTTTACCTTTTTTTTTTTACATCTTAAAATGAAAACGAAAAATTTAAGCCCTCGTTTGTTTTTCATTTTTTGCCTCATTTTGTCCATGTTTGGTTTGTATTAAAATTTCAAGTCAGAGTCATAATTAATTTTAATCACACATTTCATCAACTTTTATCAAAATTTACAAAAAATTTGATTTTAATCCCTAACAAATAATAGGAAACACACTGACTACATGAGAAATGCTCCCAAATGGCCTACGTATTTAGTCTCTGTTTGATAATCTAAGTTAAATCAATAATTAATTTTAATTATATATTTTATATTTTATGAAATTCACAATTTTTAATCACATATTTAATTAAGTTTTATCAAAATTTACTAAAAAATTAATTTTAGTCACCAAAAATCTCTCTGCGCGGCTGCGCCAATGCTACCAAACAGGGCCTTAATCTCATTTTTGCTTCAGTCAATAACAATGACTCTCGTTCAGGCTTCACAATTTACACATTTAACATCTTTCACGTGAACACCTTCTTCTTTGTCTACTTCTGTTACAGAGAGAAATAGAGTTCTAGATTTCGTCCCCATAGAAAAGAGGGCGTTGTTTGCGTGAGAGGTAGAGCCGTTTCTTGGGTTTCGGAGAGATTAAGGGAAAAATGGAGTCTGCGCTTATTTGGTCTTTTCAGAAGCCTCCATCTTCACTTCATTTTCCAGCCACTGCTGAACTATATTCACTCCCCACTGGTATGTGTGTATCTATGAACTGCACACACAACAACAATTCTTGGCAATTCTTGTAAGTTCTGGGCTTTACTTTGTAATGTGTACCTTATTTTTCTCTGATTAAAGGTTTGTTTTTAATAATTTTATTCGCCGAGTTCATGTTACATAAGACTACACGGGTTCTATTTATTTCTCAGAAAGAATGTAATTTTTTCTGCTTTTCTGCTTTTTATTTAGTGGTCTCGTGTGAATTTCTCCTAATGTTTCTTATGTTCATGTTCATTTTATTTATTCAATTTTCTTGTGTCCTTTAATTTTAATCATCCCGTGCTATGCATATATTTTGTAAATATGTGTACATAATAATTGTGTAATTGATAGATGCATGTTTGTTTCTGGAATGGACTCTCGAAATCAATCCTTTTAATGCTCAATATGTCAAAAAATTATAGGTTCTCGTGTAGAAGCTCAATATTGTAAGTGCAAAGCGTTGAGAAACCCGGAAAATAACTACGTCATACCCATTAGATTACAGTTGCACAGGCAGCTTGCAACGCAGCAGTTTTTTAGAAATAATGTTAAAAGAATAGTTGCATTAAGTCCAAGATGCAGATCAAAGTATCTGGTGAATGCAACTTCTGAACACTCTCTTGAATCCGAACCTTCCAAGGGCCGTGGGAGATCAATTCAACATGCATTAGATGCTTTCTACAGGTTTTCACGGCCTCACACAGTAATAGGAACGGTTAGGTTCAATATTCTAGTCAATTAGATTTTTTTCCTTTCAGAAGTTATAGATTACACTTGTTTTTCTGAAGAAAAGGGAAATTTACTGCAATTCATTTCTGTGCAGGCATTGAGCATCATTTCAGTTTCTCTCCTTGCAGTCAAAAATCTCTCAGATTTTTCTCCATTATTTATCACTGGGGTGCTAGAGGTATGGAAAAGTTTGGGTCAGTTAATTGGAAGTGAAGTTGGTTGATGCTATATTTATGAAAATAATATTTTTATTGCAGTCCATTGCTGCAGCCCTGATGATGAACATATACATAGTGGGTTTGAATCAGCTGTCCGACATTGAAATAGATAAGGTTAGTGTTACTCATATAAATAATCGTAAAATAAACATACCACGTGGCAAGATGGCAAAATTCATATATAGCATAAGGGCGTGGTGTATGCATACCGAAGCGAGCTCAACTTAAGAGCTGCTCATCCGACCCCCTTTCACGGAGGCCTCCAATACGAACTCATTCCGATTGAGACGGTTAGTCAGCCAACAGCGGACCTCATGGAATGGTTGACAAGACAATATACTGCCAACGCCGCCTCTACATACCTACACTGTCAAATCACTAGCATGTCAGTTAGGATATGGAGATCCTAGCACTAATGGTCTGTGAATGATTGATTGATGGTTATGACAAGAGGTCCCAGCTATGCGGATGAGGCCACGTGCCCTCTCATCTAACGACTCTTAATCATCATCTTCTACTATAAAAGCAACGCTTAGTATCATTTTGGGATGATGCAAGTTTTTACTCTCAAAGTGAGCATTAATTCTCTCTACTATACTCCATGACCGACCCCCTTGTTTGTTACCTAAACAACCCTAATATAAGTTGTCAAAAATCTCGAATCGTTCTCTTTATCAATTCATCAATATAATTAGCAATTGGATTTGAGTATACTATGATTCGGCTCACAAAGACTTGAATTTCTAATTTTCTGTTGATTATATCGTTGGTCCATTTTTTTGGGTAAACAGTTAGCATGTGAAATAATTGTAGTTGTCGTCTGTGTATGAAGAAACTCGGAAAATTATGTGTCAGTTTATAAATTGTTTTGTGAATGGAAAATTTAGTAGCAACAAATATACTTCTTCCTGAATATTTTCTTACATTACTAGAAGTGTACAGTTTTCAAATTTGAAGATTAAAATTAAATGTTTTAGCATTTTAACAAACTTACTCACTGAACATCAGTTATGTTTTTCATGCACGTAAGTTGAACAGTGTTGATTGTTTCTATTTGTTGAACCTGTTCAAGTGGATGATATAGTAATCTTGTCATTTGTTTGAGTTTTTAGAATGGGTGAGCTCAAATACGACGAGTTCTGCTTTTCTTTCTTGAAGCCGAATACTACTCAATAACCCAATTTAGGAGTCAAAATGACAATTATCTGAGATGAGTCCTAGGATCTGAGGTTGAAATGACAGTTATACAATTAATGGCAGCACGTATTTGGATCTACTAGGCTTGTGCAATTTAGAATCTAACCAGAACTAGCAATATAGGGTTCTGTGCCAATGAGGTCATATATTCCTCCCAAGTATGCTACTTCTGTCCCTGATATGGGCAGTCCTCTTAAAATGGAAGATTGAAATCTTTGTGAAAATGGACTATTGTTTTACGTTTTTAAAGAAACTTCCCTTGTCAAAAATTTATAGGTCAGACGACTGAGGTTTAATTCTGTCCTTCCGTGCAGACTACTAGTCATTATGTGTGTATTTCCCTTATGAACTGAAGAGGGGATATTATGTAAAATCTGGTGTTAGTAACTGCTTTTCAACTTTATCACCTTGTTAAGGTTCTAAATATTTTTTGGTATAGATATCAGATATGGGATACTTACAGCTGTCCGATACTAGGGAAATTATGTATCAGTTGTCATTTTTTTCCTATTAACTTTTGCGCCTACTAGTATAAGAAATTTCTGTGGTGTTTCTCAGGTAAACAAGCCATATCTTCCATTGGCATCGGGAGAATATTCAGTCATAACTGGAGTGATGATTGTCTCATCTTTTGCCATGTTGGTAAGTCGAAGAGATTTCGCTGGGTTTGTGTATACTAACATTTGGAAGTTCAAAGTTGTATCTAGTAAAAAATATAAAAAATACTAATATAATATACTGTTACCAAAAACTATTTTACTTATACTGTAGTACATGTAGATGGAGAAAATAACATATATAATGATGGAAAAGAAAACATTTGCATAAAATTTGGGATAGTGGGAAACTGATGGGTTCATCATATTTATGGGCAAGGGACCAAGACTTGTACAAAATTATGAAAGTAGGCGGTGTTAAATATTAGTCTTTCTTCAAATGTGGTAAGTTTAGACATTCAATTCGATGAGGGCAGGTTCAAGGAAGTAGGAAAACCAATCAGAGAAATTATGGATATTTGAATTCATTTGTGTATTATTTAAGTAGAAGAATAGCCAATTAAAAATGTATAGGAAAATATATAATTTCTTTTTGTGTGAGACTATGACTTGTATGTTCTATGTAAAAACTCAATCATGGTTATCACTTGACTTACACTCTTCTATTTGACAGAGTTTTTTGCTTGGATGGATTGTTGGTTCGTGGCCATTATTTTGGGCTCTTTTCATCAGTTTTGTACTTGGAACTGCATATTCCATCGAAGTGAGTTCATTCTTTCATAGACACCAGTTTTATTCGTCACGTCATTGGACAGAACAATTTATTACAGTATGCTGTCCTAATAAAAATATGAAACTGATGATTCCCCACTAGTCTTGTATTGTATATTGTCATGCCTGCAAGGATATGACATATTGGATAAGCAGTGGTTATCCTTCTGAACCTTTTACTGATGCTGGAAAACTATATTCTTGGTTTGCACTCTCTCAAACTTCAAAAGGAAAATGTTGTTGTATTACTCTCAAGGAATCCAATGTATTCAGCTAAAGGTAGAAAAATTAAAGAACATTCTATGGCAATTTGGCGAGATTCTATGTGTAAATTTTAATTAAAAAGAATAGTATTGCTGCTATTTTGTACTGATTGGCACAGATTGCATGGGAGGTGAATTATTGTAACCCTTGTGCTAGTTTGCACCGTCTATTTCAACTGATAAAAGATTACTCAAAACACGTAAAAGAGATTGTGATTTCTAATTGGTTCATGGAGTTGGTTGCGAAAATGATCTCTCTTTCTGCTATTTTAGATTATTTATTTAGCCCATGTTTGAGCCCCATTTTTTTAGAACTCATTTTTTCTCAAAATTATTTTCAACCACACATTCTCCCAATAAAATAATTCTATACTTAAAACTGAAAAAACTTTTTTATACTTTCTTTTAAATTAGTCTATAAAAGTCTATCATAGTTTGAAAGTCTTTAAAAGTGATAGAAGTTTATAATTCTATAGAATCTACAAAATTCAATAAAAGTCAATGAACTCTACAAAACTCAGTCACTTAAAAGCAGTCTTTAATTGTTTAGATTATGGAGTTGTAGAGGGCTATACCTATCACAACCTTGCTGTTGTTAGTGTCATTTCAGGCTTATACCATATAAAAAGTTCGCAAATTAAGATTACTCGTGTATATAGACCATTTTGAATGGAATCTTTGATATCTAAATTCATCTTTATCATGATAGTGATGCTCAAGTTATATATAATGCCACATACATTCCTCAGTGATACTGAATACTTTTGTACCTTTTCAGCTGCCATTTTTGAGATGGAAGAGATTTGCATTTGTTGCAGCAATGTGCATCTTCGCTGTGCGAGCGGTGATTGTTCAAATAGCCTTTTATCTGCACATCCAGGTGTTTAATTTTTCTATAACTTGATGTATCTTTATTTTATGATATTTGATTTAAAGAAATATGGTATGATTGTTTAAAAAGATCATTCACTGTCGTGTCTATGATTTTAGGAAAATGATGTCCAAAGGCTTGTTACAGAGTTTTTGTCTATATTACTGACTTGTGAACTGACTTAATATTTGGTAGCGTGGACTGATTGTGGTAATTTATAAGTACAACAGATATTGTTTCAGACAACTACAATAGGACAGTATTGGGATTCTATGTGATAGGAAGATTCATATAGGAAATGATTAAACTTGCTGCTTTATAGTTTCGAGTGTTGGGTTGTAAGATGATTATTTATAAGATTAATGTAGAAGAAACTATGATGCTGAAGTGGATGCATAATCATTGAAACCTAAAGTTTATCTAAATCAAAGTTAATAATTAATTTTAATAAGACATTTCATGGAATTCATAGCTATTTAATTTTTATCAAAATTTAGTAAAAATTTGATTTTAATCTCTACCAAACAAGGGCAAAATCAAAATAAATTTGAATTTCGATAATATGCTAATTTTAAAAATTCTCCAACGATCGTACGCTAATCGAACATCTCAAAGCTTATTTCGAGAACTACATTATGGGCATATCGTAGATATCGAAAATAGTTAAAAATATGTTAAATTTGAGTCTTAAAGAAATACGTCTAACTCGCATTTTTTTTTTAAAAAAAATTAATTTTCAAATTATTTTTGCGATATAAATTTATCAATATAATTTTAATCATTTTATTAGAAAATTTTATAGGGAATACGACATAAAATTTTTTCGAAATTTTACATCCAAAAAAGTCATATTTCATGTAAATTTTCTGATGCAAAATTACATGGGATATGATTTTTTTGGACGTAAATTTTTTTATTGTAAAATTTCTCATAACTTCTTTGTAAGTTCGATTGTGTCCCCCTAACTTTAAAGTTCTGCGTCCGCCCCTGTCAAGAAGAGTGATTAGCTAGTGCAAGTTAGAAGAGAGATCGATAGATCAAAACTAACATGACATTTATAGTTGTTAAGGATTTAGTTGCTTTAAAGCACATCTAGTAATGAACTAAATAGGAATGGTGAAAATGATTCATGTTGCTAACTCCAAATTTTATTGGAGATGAAACTTAGTTTTTTGCTATTATTAGTTACTCATGTGAACATACTTCTTGACATCTCTGTAGCACAACAATTCAACTAGGGTAGCGTGTCCGACGTGTCGGATAACGATGCTCCTCAGACACTCTGTTGTAGTCATTTTTTTATAAAAAAATATTATATATTTTTAACTCAAAATTATTATTAAATAACAAATATGTACTCATATTTAAAAGATTTCAGACACTCTCCAGAAGAAATGAACATAGCAAAGAATATACCAACACCTAAATGATGTAAAATACTATTTGATATTTTGTTATAGGAGAACTTTGATTATAATAGCTAGGTAGACGGCAGGAATTACAGAGATTTACTGCTATGTAAATGTACTCAGCAACAAAGAAGTGAATAAATAGTATTTGGCTTTTCGAGAGAGCCAATTCTCTCCCCAAAAACTATACTCAATTTCCCCTCCCTTCATCCTTCTTTCCCCCCTTATTTATAGACTAAGTGATCCCCATACTGTGCTCTAACTGCCTGTATAACTAGCCTGTGAATTGTTGTAACAATAGACCATGTGATTTGTTGTAACTGTCTAGCTCATTTCCCTTCCTGCCCCTGCTGCCCCCGTGCTCTTTACACGCACAATTTGAATTGAGTTGGTGTTCTATCAGTTTCACCCTCTTGTTACATTTTCACCCCCAATCTCTTTTTGTAAGACCTTTAACCTTAACGGACGCAAGTGGTATGCATGCTGCTCAGTGAGTTGTGTGTGTGATACTCTAAAGAAGGGCAAAAAGACAGTGGTTGTGGAAATGATGTGGATGTTGGCAAGAGGTTTTGGGGCTTTGGGGTGGGTGGAGGGGATAGGGCTGGGCTGGATTGAAGAAGGCACTTTTGATTCTTTTTAATTTCATTTTTTTAAATATCTTTTTTGTACTTTGTTTTTTTATTTATTAGTAATGGACAAAATTATCTTTTTGTCATTCTTTAGAATACCGCTTGCACCGCCCACAGCCATGCGTGCATAACACTTGCGTCTGTTTACGGCAAAGTCTCATGGAATCAGTCATTGATAACAAATAGCATTAATTGATGAAAGGTTGAGGTTAAAAGTCTTACAAAAAAAAAGGTTGGGGTAAAGTGTAACGAGGGTTAAAGGTTGGGGATGAAACGTATAATTTAGCTAAAAATTGACTAGGATCGCAGTTCTAACCTTTGAGGGTGAAAATTTCAATTTACAATTTATTGTAGCCTCAATAAGAGGTTGGGGAGGGATTCCTCATTTCTTGTGGTATGTTTGACTATGATGATCTATATTGCTGCTATTTCTTCACTTAGGTACTAATATATTTTACAATTTTCAGATGCATGTTTATGGAAGACCAGCTGTCTTTTCAAAGTCTGTGATTTTTGCAACTGCCTTCATGAGCTTCTTCTCAGTTGTCATAGCGTTATTTAAGGTAAACTAAGTTTCTTTCACTTTGAACAGGTTTACCTTATGAAATTTAATTAAATCTATGGAAGCAGGATTTTCTTATTGCATGCAGTGTATGTGTATTTATCTCATGAATGCAAACCTTATATGAGTAGGGTATTGCTCTATGTTTGTAATTACATATGATGAATGTAAGTGGGTGCTTTGTAGAGTACAGTGTGTTAAATTACTCAGAATATAACTGCCGAACAAAGATGTCAGACTAAAGAGTTACAATATCTTTTTAAGCAATCCAGACTTAATACTGAGTTGTGGAACAATAACAATGACCAAGCTTCTAAAATCTCATTGACTGATGTACCCTGAAGTTTTTGTACACTCATTTCCCCCATTTGTGTTGAACATTAAACTTAAATGAATAAATATATCCATTCTGTAATGGTTTAAACCTTTAGATGAAGTGGGTTTAATACGGTCTCGGAATAGGCAAGGTTTCAAGTCTGCTGTCATTCATTTATGAAAATTAGTCATGCCTTTGTTGAACTTGAATTAATCCAGCTTGCACATGCAGGGATGCATGAAGACTAAATTTAAGTAAATTTTCCTCTCTAAAAGCTTAAGTTTTTAAATGAGGTGGTTCAAGAGGTCAAACGCTTAAACGTGGACTAGTGCGGGTTTCTTTATCTCATTGAGTGGCCAGTTTTCAATTGCACCAACAAAGGTCATAATTGAATCAATGTAGATTAATAATTTCAGCTAGTTTCTAGACCACCAACCTTGGGCATTTGTAATGGTTGATTCTCTTATCCATCAGATTGTTTAAGTTTGGTCCGTAGCTTTTATGTTTGCAGTTTTAGTGTGTTATGTTTTGATGTCTATGATAGTGTGAAGTGAATGAAGATGGTTGGAGCGAACTGCTTTTCATGCATCAATTGCCCTCTTTATTCTTAAATGAACTACATTTTCTTGAGACATAGGAGATATGATTCGAAGAATAATTATCTTTTCATAATCTTAGGTTTTTTCTTTTTTCTTTTTTTTTTTTTTTTAAACTTCTGCAATTTTAAGTTTCTCAACGTTTATTTTGCATTAATAATTATATATTTTATCTTAAACTTTGTGCAAATGCATGGAGGAGGATTGTCACATGGAATGGTAAAGTTGGAAAACAAAATAACATCCAGAAACTAATGTAGCGAAGTTAAAGCGCAGAGTAGTCTAATTCAATACTCGAATTCGGACTATATTATAAATTACAATAGAGTTCAACAACGTAGAAATTTAGCATTCAAATTAAGGTTTCATTATTGAACACCATTAAGTCTCTCTAGCCGAAAAGTTCAAACTGTTTTTGGTATTTTTGACTTCCAGGAAAAACAAAGTTAATGTACAGAGCCATCGTGAGTTCTATTAAATCTTTGAACCATATCACGTTACTGTTGGGTGATTCAAAACCCAACTATCAAATAAACTTTTTGCTGGAGAGATAATAATATCTTAACCGAAACCGATATAAAAAAAATCGTGAAAAATCAGATTAACTTACCTATATATTTTATGGGCAATATATCCTTCCTTGATTGTGCTTATGTGAAGTATTGCATCTAGAGAAATTTGTTTATTCTTGACAATTAAGATTGATTTTGCAGGATATACCTGATATTGCTGGGGATAAGATATATGGCATTAGATCTTTTACCGTTCGATTGGGCCAGCAGCGGGTTAGTTACCAGTTAATGTCGAATTCAATTCTAGCACAAGCTTCTGTACTGTGTATTTTCTCTGATTGCAATGAGTCATTTTTGCAGGTCTTTTGGATTTGTATTTCGCTTCTTGAGATGGCTTATCTTGTTGCTTTGTCAGTGGGAGTAACATCAACCTGCATCTGGAGCAAATGGATAACGGTAATCTCCTCTTCTTCGAATATTGTACATATTCACAATAAAGGGTTGTTGCATTCAATTTGCACAGAAACTGCAATGACATGTTTGGTAAGGTGGATTGTATGACACTTGCCAATATTAAAGAAGAAGGAAAAAAATCTTTTAAAAAGAAGCTAAAATCTTGTTCAATATATCCAATCCAGTCTAGTATTGCATATGATACATGATTCAAGATTTAGTCATTCAGAATATGTTGTAGCATGTAACGTACGAATAGAAAGAGAAGAAGTTTATTGTAGACTGAACTTTGAAACAATTTAAGTCAATTTTTTGTATTTTCCCGAAATCAAGATGTAAAGATAATATTAACAAAAATAATGTGCAAAAAAATTAGAAAATTTTTAATAAATGCAGACGTTGAGACTAGTATCTCATCTAGCGCTCGGAATACTTTTTTACCAAAAATTGAAAGCTACTGCTAGATGGGCATGCTCAGCATCTGAGCATTATGCGCAGTACCAAGAATAAGAAACAAGAACACATGCACTAAAGCTAGTTTATACATTTAGCAGGCATCTGTTTAAAATTTAAACCATTTCTTTGCATTTGTTTAGGTTATTGGTCATATTGTGTTGGCTTCATTACTTTGGAATCGTGCCAATTCAGTTGATTTGAAGAGCAAGACTGCAATAACATCCTTTTACATGTTCATATGGAAGGTAATTTATTTACTGGATACAATGCAATAACTTGAATTCTGCACTCATGAAAGAAACTTATTTTTGGCACTTATTCTTTCATAAAAACAGTTTATGATAGAATTTTATTTGCTCTTACATCTTATGTATACCATATCTTATCATTTAGGATTTAGCTTGTGTATTACACTTTCACGAGATCTTGCTTATGATGATTATGTATAATCGATTCTTGAAGTCCATTATCAACTTGACACCTGCTTAACCACATATTTTAGGCGTAATTTTTCTAAACTTTACTCTCTAATGCTTGCGCTTTTGAGTTCAGTATAATGTGATATTTTGTCAGAGTAACTTACAAATACACATGTCCGATCACCCCCATAATCTCTCACAGGAGGTAGAGAGCACCAAATAACTTTCATTCACCCCCATAATCTCTCCCGGGGGTAGAGAGCACCAAATAAATTTCATTTGACTAATTTATTGAATAATCTGTAACACTATTATTCTGTTGTGCAGCTCTTTTACGCGGAGTACTTGCTAATACCTC
This sequence comes from Fraxinus baroniana, assembly GCA_903798355.1. Lineage (NCBI taxonomy): Eukaryota > Viridiplantae > Streptophyta > Magnoliopsida > Lamiales > Oleaceae > Fraxinus > Fraxinus baroniana. Next base: position 6,886 of record CAIGRO010143840.1, on the reverse strand, counting down.
TTGTGAGGTAAATGTATGGCACTCTTAAAAAGTGGTCTGCTGTTTGTCTCTTTGCCAGGGATTGAGTTGTTTCGATCAGACAATGCTTTACAATATCCAAACCCAATTTTTTTCTAGTTTCTTTTCTAATTTGAAATTTAGAACGCGTGACAGCATCACATATGATTCTTGATGGTCTATGATGTACAAGGAGCACGTAGCTCTGTGTTCTATTTGAAGCATTTGTGATTGTTACAAGATCATGAATTTGAGCTTATGTGACACCTTCAAATAAATGGATATGAGTGTCAAATAGGACTGAGTCGTTCCCTTGTTTAATTTAATTTAGTATGGTTGTTTAATACTTTAATTTAAGTTTAGTTTTTGACATTCATGAATTTAAAAAAAAAAAATCGAAAAATTCGCCGGCTCAGTCCTTGTCATGGCCCTTTGAACTCCTAATGGATGAGTTGAAAACAAGTTCAATGGGAAACCAAGGACATGGCCTTGGTTGGGGACCTCCATGGCCCTTCAAAGATATTAACATGTATGGAGCATAGATTTTTAAGAATATTTTGTCACGTAGACTTAGCTTTCACATTAATAGTGAATGACAAGTCTACATATTAGCTTTGAATTCGTCTTGCTTAATTTTTTTTTTTTTTTTGATACCTAAGTATCCCAACTTAGTCAAACTAATTTCTATGACTTAGCCTTCATGTATGAAGTATCAGGGCTGCCCGTCCAATGAATATTCAAGTGGCAAATATGATGTAAGCGTGTTCGACCAGTCCCTAATAAAATAAAATATAAATTCTAGAAACTATCATAATTTTCCATAAAGTTGAGGCCTAATTTCGAAAGGCACTATCAATGGGAGTAGACAATTGAACCGAATATGGAGAAAAACATTATCATTTGACCAGGGATGGGTAGAAATACCTGCAGCCTTAATAAAATCAAAGAATGATGGTTTTTTTAATGGCAATAATACACTCAAAAGTCCTAGTCCTCGTCACGATTCACAAATTGTGTACACAAATCCAATTCTTTCCCATTTGGTGGCCTAATTTCCATCTTTTCTAGGGTAGAAAGTTGAAGGTGGGACCATAGATTTTGGCTCAATTTATACGGAGACCACACTTTTTCTTGCAAAAGTGACCTCAAAAAGTGAAAGGTGCCCACAAGTGGAAGCATAGTGTTCTAATATTGCACAAGATAGCATGATAGGTTTGGGACGGTGGTTCCATCCCTTGTGTGCATAGTGCAATCCTACGTGTTTGTCCCCCACAATATAACATAACCATGGTGACTGTACCTTGCTTTATGTTAATACGTGAACAAATCTGATCTGATTGAGTTATACTATGGATAAATAAAAAAAAAAAAGAGAGAATCTATTTGTTACACAGAATTGAACAGTGCTAAACATAGTCGAGAAAAAAAGGCAGTTTAACAAAAGTGTCAGTTGTCATGTCTAATTTGCTGAAAACGTTATAAATTAATAAAATTTATTTTAGTATTTTGGTTAGATAAAAATAAGAAATAGACCGGTTGATAAGAAATAGTCCGATTAGAAAGAGGAAAGCGAAACAATTTTCTCATTTGAGAAAATAATCGAGGATTGGAGCATCTTCAATAATATTTTAAGATAGTAAGTGTATTTGACTCTCTGCAATTAAATGTATTCAAAATATTTCAGTTCTCAATGTTCCATATATTGACCCAATTAAATACTATTTACAAAGAAAGTTGAGAGAAATAATATTATCTGCAGTCGTTCACTATCACAATCGTCATACGTGAGATACATGTAGTTGTTAATGATTTGATATGTAAGATGCTATTGAAGCATTTATGTTTTTCTCTTTAAATTGTCAAATATGCTATTTAAAAATAAAATAAAAATAAATTGAAAGTCTATCTACCTACCCCTAATGCCTCTTTTCTCCTGGTCCTCATCCTCTTTAACTCATTATTTCTCTAGTCAACTAGAAAAGTCTTGTGTGTGTGATTTTCCTTTTCAATTACCTACCATCCAAATAATACCTAAATTTGTCATATATGTTAGCTCTTCTTGTTAATTGTTAGTATAATGTGAGTGTCATATTGCTACTATAGTTTTCTTTGGTTCCATCACATGTTAATTAAATTAAATGTTTTTTTTTTGTTTATTATTGCACTTATTTCTTCAACTTTGTTCTCGCTTTTTTCTCTTCAACCTTTTATTAATTAATACGTATTATCTTTGTAAAAAAATTTTACCAACAAGTTCATTAGATGGCGTAAAAATACTTATTTATCCTTTAAATTTTTAAATAAGCAAAATAAATACAATACAACAATAGTAAAAAGTTTTAATAATTTCAAAGCATGTTATCGGAATATTTATTACGAACCAAAATGTGACAATTAATGAAATATTAAGGATAAAATTATGAAAAAAATATATATATAAAAATAGAAGTGTGACAATAACCACATATTGAGAACCTTTAATGTAATTGAAAAATAGAGAAATATAATTCCATTAATATAATATGTGATGTTTATGATCCTAGCAGCTAGCATTAGGTAAATTTTGACAATTAATCCACCGTCTAAAAAATCCTAATCAGTTAACTACCTTTATTGATCCAGGTATAATCTTGCTCGCCATTTTCAAATTTTACCAATATTTTATTTGAAAAAAGAGGTAATAAAAACAAAAATTTAGAAGTGAACTGGTACCAGTTGATTTTGGGTTTTTTTTTTTTTTAACTGATTCTAAATATATAGTTCTTTTATATATAAACTGAACTAATTTCCGATCATCTCATCCAAACTGGCCACTTCAACTCGATTCTTATAACATATATTTTTACGAACTTGAGTACTAAATATTCGTATTAATTGAAACATACATAGAATTTGTTCTTATCAAACGCTGTAATTTTGTATTTATTTCTACGAGTTTTTTCCTTAGTTTAGACCAAACAACTCTGTCTTCCTCAATAAGCAAGTTACCACTCATTTTATTAAAAAAAAATAATAATAATGAAAAATCGTAAGCATGAGAGGAACTTGCACAAGTGATGGTTCATGGACCACTTATAGATAATATTGTTAAGAGTACATAATTTTCTTATTAATTCATGTGAATCCCTTATGAATTGCCGAAAAATCAATCTTTTAGAGGCCAAAGTACAAATAAAAATCTTTAATTATATTTTGCCGTGGAAGATAAGGTTTAAATGAAATCGTGCACTCTCCATTATTAATATTTCAATGCAGATTTAAAGGCACGTTATTATCGTTCACAAGGAAATAAAAATTGTCTATCCCATCCTAATTGTCTAGTTATTTTGAATAAAAATCAAATTTCATTTAAAATAACCTTAGTCCAATTTTTTAATGTCACAACCCTTTAAACTGACGAAAACTGTTTAATTGACAGTTGTACGTAACTGAACTTTCATATAATCACTACTCAGTACCCTACAAACGAAAACACTAAAATGAAGGTTATGATAATGTCTTTACATTAAAATGTTTTTTTTTTTAACACTTTGATGACTTAACGTAGTGTTAAGTTTACAAATCATGTTGATTATGAGAAAGATCAGTTGTGTTGTGACTGTTAATTAAGCAATTATCATTAATTTGGGATAAGACACGATATATGTGGTGGTGAAATTTGAAAGTAAAATTGAAGTTTAGTAAATCAGTTGAAACAAATTAAAGTTTAGCGTTTCAATTAAAAATTGATCGAAACTTCGATGATTACAATTGCAGTTTTATTTCCGAAACTCCGATAACACGTTTAATATGTCAAATTGAATTTAGATATTCAAGATATTTATTGTTATTCTCTTCAATTTAAAATTCCATAAATGTCGTACATATGTTAGGAACTTATTTGGGGCCATTGAATATGTTTTTATTTGTGGATAAATAAATAAAGCATCAATTAACTTTGAAACCTTTTGACAGAATCCAACGGTCGGAAGAGAGAAGAGCTGGGACAAATGGAATTCTCCATGGGTGAATGGCCTCGTCGGCCAAAAGCACCCCAACTTAATTTAATAGAAAGTCAATCTAGTGCGTTTTTTGGCAAGCTCAAAAATTTAATTGAAAAATGCATCCACAAATAAGATTTTTTTTTTTAAAAAAAAAAATTGTTTTTATCAAAGTTAAAAATAAATAAAGTACTAATTTCATTTAAGGAGATGCAATCTTTCTTTCTTTTGATCCTTTTTTCGCCTAAAATTATAGGTAATAGGAGAAATGCAATGAAACTATATATTATTCATCATGCACGAAAATCCACTCCGAGCACTATTCGTATTGTGGACACAATAGACCCATCCCACACTCAGTGATGCTCTATATCATTCTACATTGACGAATTGAACGTAATATCAACTGATGTATGGATATACATTCAAAATTTTCAAAAAAAAATAAAAATTAACAGATAAATGAGGTACGATTGAACCATATAACACTCAAGATTAGGCCCGAGAATCCACAACAAATTCTTGGACATAGAAAATGTGTTAACGCTGAAATAGAGTTTGGTGGACCTATTGGTTCTTCAATAGTTTTAAGTATCAAGCCACGTTGCCTAGGTTACACCATTGAAACCCTAACAAAGGGAATTTTCTATGCTTTGAAATCTTTACTATTAGCCCCCATCGACGAGGGTGTGGTGGTGACTCTTCTAGTTTTTTTTTTTTCCTTCTAGAATCAGGTGTCATGTATTGTTTTTATTTTTCAGTAATTTATCTAAATACGTTAAAAAAACAAAAAAATATATATTAAAAGTGGCTTTTGACTTTTAAAGTTAGCCAAACATGCTAAGATCTATTCTAGCCATCAGAAAATAGAAGAAGACTTGAGTATAATTGGACAGACTGTGTGACAAGGCCTTGCAAAAATAAAATGGAAGCATCCCATGTACTAAATAATATTATTGACTTTCATATTTGTTGATCGTTTTTCGTGATGGTTACGTGGACAACAGATGTCGGACTCATTCGCGTTCACGCAAGCAAATTGTAACACGTTTTGACCGAAGATTCGGACGGAGAAGGGTGGCATTTATGAACGTAGGAGATGATTTGCGATGCGAGACAAAAATATTCGAACACTGACAATATGATCAAAGATTATTGTATATAAACAAACCATTCTACCAAAATAAATTTAACTCATGCAAATAGACAGGTAATAAGCAAGAGAGAAGGCTGAATATATTTTTGAGCAGAAAGAGTTGCATTCCCCTCTAATGAATTACAAGATTTGGTTATCTATAGAGTTTTGGCTGATGTAATAGTTGTTGGATCAGGACCACGTGGCCTCATCTCCCAAGTCGGAGCCTCACATCACTCCTTAATGTATTGACAACGGGCTAGTCGCCCTACATCCTATGTTGATAATCATGACATCATCAATATAAACGTTATATTAATCATTCCTAGAGATTGTCTGGGAATCCCTTGAAAGACAACAAGTGCTTCAGCCTAAGAGAGCTTCGGCTACACAAGAGCCTCGAAACAGTGGAGATCGGCTTCTTTTTTGACTTCTTTATCTCGACTAATTGGGTTTTTGTTGATTTTGTCAAATCTAATTCAATGTCTCCACGAGGACTATGATGGAACCTCGGTGATGAGACGTAACAATATTAATTATTTTTGTTCTACAATACTGGTTTTCAGGGTCCCCCAAAGTGTGAGTTGCTGGAACATCACATGATGTCCTTCAATGGTGTATGTTTGTGCTGTCCCGTGTCGACCACGTAAAAGTAGGATGAATAACATTAAATTCTACTTAAATAACTTTTATATTCTTTCGAGTAAAAGTCTTCCCCTACTCTGAGAAGGATGAAAGGATAAGAGGTACACCGTACACTGCACCGATCCTTTTCTTTTAAGGTCCATATACGACGCAGAATTGTGTATTTCTTAGTTGTGAATGTCTGAACTACACGTTCTTTGTTTAAAGATCTTGTTTGGACACAACATCAAAGTGAAGCAAAATTAACTATGTAAATTAACCTACCGCATCGTCGATGTTGGATAGGGGCGCGTCGGGCTTGGCTCGACCCACCTAATGAGCCAGCTTATGCTATGAAATGGGACGAGCCAAGCACAAGCTGACTCGCTCAAAAAATCTCAGCATTGCTCGCACATTTTATTTTATTTTTCTATTTAATATATATGCTCGATTTGCCTCATAACTTGCTTCTAGAACGAATCAAACCTACGAGTTACTCGCCCCTCTTGACATCCCTAATATTTGATGATATATGAAAAGCGACTTCTACACAAATGATTTCTCTTCTCTTAAATATATTTTTATAGGTAATTTCACTTGGGGACATTTCTTAAATCAAATTTTGCAACTTATAACTTCTTAATTCCCATTTTTTCGTTCCTTAGACAAGTAAATATTGAATCTAAAGAGCTGCAACCATCATGCTCATAGCTACAAATATAAAACTATTTAATTTTATAGAAAAAAAAAAAAAGTTACTCCGTTGAACATCAAATTAATCTAATTATTACCATATTTTGTACAGGTAAAGGACGTGACATTACATCTAATGACATTAAATACATATTTTAATTGGCAGATTATATTTCTCTTTCAATTTCCATAAATATGAACGAATATTGTTTGCTTTGACTTTTATTAAATTTTTAATCTATGTTGACCAGTTCTCACAACAATCATGCAGTTAATTACTCCTAAAAGTAAGTCAACGCTAAGAGTCAAACATCGTTTTTTTTGACCTTTTTTGGGGTTGGGAAGAATTAAAGGTGAATTTACATTATTTCCAATTAGATCATGAAATTTGATTTATTACAATTTTGAGTGGTAAAGGAGAGGGCGGTTAGGGCTCAGCGCGATAGTGTGCAGAGTT
>CAIGRO010143771.1:0-26214 GCA_903798355.1 Fraxinus baroniana | reverse complement strand
AAAAAAAAAAAAAAAAAAAAAAAAAAGAAGAGAGATGAGACATGAGTAAAAGTGAGGAAAAAGTAGCGTTGATGGGGTTTTATGCGGAATTTATGGATAGTGTGTAGGCTATACATCATAGGTTTGATCAGTTGGGTTTGGCAGTTGATCATAATAGTGGTGATGTAGCTAGTCATGAAACCTTGATTGGGAGTCAGAAGTGAGGAACGTCCCAACGGGTTCCTCGTGGGGGGTAGTGAAGATAGATGATGACAGAACCTCATGGCTGAATTTGATGAAGAAGACGAGGCTGTAAGTGTAGGGAGTGATGGTTATAATTTGGAAGCTGATATGGGACAAATGAAGAATAGAGGAGGTAGGTTTGATCGAGGGGTTGATAGAAATTCGGGAAGCATCAAACTGAACATCCCAGCTTTTCAAGGTCGGAGTAACCCTGAGGCTTACTTGGAATGGGAAAAGAAAGTGAAGTTGGTGTTTGATTGCCATAGTTACTCAGAGGAGAAGAAGTTGAAGTTGAAGTTAGTTGTAGTGGATTTCACTGATTACGCAATTATTTGGTGAGATCAGTTGGTGACTAGCTGTAGGAGGAACTTGAATAGGCCAATTGAGACGTGGGGAGAGTTGAAGGTTTGTATGAGAAAATGGTTTGTACTGGGACCTTAATCAAAAATTACAAACTCTTTCTCAGGGGTTTAGGAGTATGGAAGATTATTGTAAGGAGATGGAAGTGACGGTGCTTAGAGCGAACGTAGAGGATGATTGGGAGGCCAGCATGGCTAGGTTTATGAATGAGTTGAATTGGGACATTACCAACATAGTAGAGTTGCAACACTATGTGAAGTTCGATGACTTGGTGCACGTGAATATGATGGTGGAGAGGCAACTCAGATGAAAGGTGGTAGTGAGGTTTACTACGAAACCCAAATGGAGTGGTAGTGATAGGAATGATCGAACGGAGACCCGAGGAAAGGTTGAGATATCTAGGGTTAAGGAGGACATGGCTAAACATAAACCAAGTGTCGAGTCTTAAACTGGTAAGTTAAGGGATATTAAATACTTCAAGTGTTTAGGTTCAGGGCATTTCGCTTCACAGTGTCTAAACCAATAGGTGATGATTCTTCGAAAAAATGGAGAGATTGAGTCGGATGATGAAAGTGGGAGTAACAAAATGCCCGAGCTGAAGGATGCTAAAGGTGAGACTTATATAAAGTACCCATTGGGGAGTAATTAGTAGTGATGCGTGCTCTTACTATACAAATGAAGGTGGAAGACGAAGAGCAGCAACGGGATAATTTGTTTCACACTGTTATCACGTTAAGAATAAGGTGTGCAATTTGATAATAGATTGCGAGAGTTGTACGATTGTGACTAGCACCACCCTTGTAGAGGAGCTGGGGTTACCTCTTATGAGGCATCCACAACTATAAAAACTAGAGTGGCTAAATAGGTGTGGAGAGGTACGGGTTACCAAGAGGGCTTTGGTGAACTTCAGCATTAGACGGTATAGTAATAAGGTGTTATGTGATGTGGTTCCAATACATTCAGGACATCTCTTGTTGGGTAGGCCATGACGATACGATAGGAGAGTAGAGTATGATGGATTCACAAATTGGTACAACCTTATGAAGGATGGAAAAATCATTATGCTTGTACCTTTGACACCACAATAGGTCTATGGGAACCAATTAAAATTGAAAAGCGAGCAAGAGAACAAAAATAAAGGAAAAAAAATAGTAGAGCAATGAAAGAGAAGAGAGAGAAAATTCAGATATGAGAGAAAATCCCAAAGTGAGCTTATATGCAAGAAAGGTCAAGTATGAGGAGGCTTTAGTGAGAAATAACAATCCCCTCCCCAATTTGGATATTTCTCTTTTGCAGGAATTCAAGAATTCATTCCATGGAGTAATAATTTGCAGGGCGCTATACTTTGACTATCCAGCTGATGCAAAGCACATGGAGAAATTGGTAAGTAACTAGGGAGAAGACTGTAACCACGCCATGGTAACGTAATAAATCCATATACCTAGGTTAGACTATAAGTTAACATGTAGGAATAGATTTTCACATAGGATGTTTACTTTGGTACATGTTAAACTTCTAATAATTCCATGGGGTTAGTAAGTCAATCGTAACATACATTTATGGAAAATTTCTTGCTTGTCTATAATATGCACTTACTACATCATGAGATTCTAGCATGCTACACCGAGTTAATCACGTATGATAATCAATTAGAGTACATTATTGGTAACTGGGTGCATGAATGCATTTACTTTAATCACAATATTCTTACATGTCTTAGGCTAGATGTATGACATGTATTATGAGCAACTTTAATGTCTACTATTTCTATTTCACACATCAATTTAACGAGTAGCTTTAATCTACTAACTTTATTCATTTTAATGACATTATGTATTGGTGTTAGTAGTAGCATTGGTGACAAGTAGATGATTATTATAGACATATCTCAGTATTGCCATATGGGGCTATCGAGTCGAGTCTTGTTTGACCCACGTGATGGTAGCGGAGTGATCATACATACGAGGCGGATATGAACTCAAAGGAGTTCCAACCTACATCCTAGAGGAAACGGACCATATCATTCCATTGCTATGATCAAGAATGATGGCTACAGTTTCCTTCTACTGAGAAAGCTTGTGATAGTTAGCATTTTCGACATTGCTAATGTTTTTTCGTTTGATTTAGGTTCGGATTCGAGATCAAATCCTTTATAAGAGATAGTGTATGATGTGACCTAAATGAGGTATCAACGAGCGAAGGATCGAAGTACGTTGAGAAGAAGTCAATGTCTGTTTTGGGGATGAGCCGAGGTTCGAATCAAGATGAAGAAGGCATACAATCAATTATTCGGACCACAAAGTTCACGATGACGAAGTTGACAAGCCAACGGCCAAGTTTCATGTTAAAGTCGAGAACCGAAACGAGTTCGGAGGCGTTCGAATAAAGAAGTTAAATTGGAGGCCAAACGGGAAAACCATGCGACCGCGTGGTTCTATAGGCCATGTGATCGCATGATCTACCGTAAGCAAATGGTTGTTTCAGTTTTTTTTTGCAAGTTTTCCAGTTTCCATAAAACTCTATTTTTTACCATATCTTTTAGTATCTTTTGGACCTGATTTTGTGGCAACTAGAGTTTTTCATAGTTTCATATAAATATTTCGTATTATTTCATTGTGAGGCGGACATTATAAATGAAGTTATACATTTTTGTGAGATTTATTTCTCCAATTTTCTTGGTGATTTAAAAATCTAATCTTGAACTTATCAAAATGTTTCGCAGTCCTTTTGTGACATTCCCACTTTACGATTTTGGTTCTTGGTAATCAGCAGGTCAGATTTTTTACATGTAATCTTGGTTCTAGATACGGGTTGGACAACGGGTTGAGTTGATTTTTGCGCGACGTTATTTCGCTTTCTTGGGTTTGTTCCATCTTGTTCGTGGGTTCTCAAGATTGATTCTTGGTTGGGTTCACATCAGGAGAGAAGTGCTACTGCATTGTGGTTAAAGTTGGAGCAACTTAGCATGACAAAGAATTTGACCAGCAAGTTACACTTGGAACAATGCTTCTATTATGCATCATTGGATGATCACTTAACTATGTTCAAAGAAATCGTAGCTTATTTGGAGACATTGGAAGTTAAGTATGATGAGGAGGACTCGACATTGATGTTATTGTGTCTTTTAGAGATACTATTCTCTATAGTTGGGATATTTTTACCGTAGAAGAGGTCTATGGTGCTTTACTATCTAAGGAGAAGATGAGACATCTTGTTGGAGGATCTAGGAGTCATGCTGAAGGCTTTATAGAAATTTTGGCAAAAATATTATGGGCAGATCGAAATCTAGACACGTTCAGAAGACATGTCACTATTGTAAAAAGAAGTAGCATATTAGAGCTAATTTCTATGCCATAGAAATTAGAAATAAAGTTGCTGGTTCTACTAAGAAAGGGAAGCAACCTGCTGACACAACGGAGACTGATATTGTGGAAGATGGTTAAAGTGAAGGAGAGCTTCTTGTGATTTCTGACATGGATTCCAAACCTTGTGAGAAATGAGTTCTAGACTCGGCTTATACTTTTTATATATGTCCCAATAGGGACTAGTTTTCAATATATGAAGGAGTTTCGAGAGGTGTAGTGATTATGGGAAACAACGCGCCTTGTAAAATTGTCGAAATTGGTACAGTCAGAATCAGAATGTTCAATGGGGTGATCAGGACACTTACAGATGTAAGGCATGTTTCAAAACTGAAACGGAATATCATATCTTTGAGTGCACTTGACTCAAATGGTTATAGATACACTAGTGAAGGTGGAGTTTTGAAGGTGAGCCGGAGTGCTCTTGTTGTCATGAAGGGACATAGAAGCTCTACACAGTTGTACATTTTGCATGGTTCCATAGTAATTAGGGATGCATTAGTATTACTTCTTCTTTAACAAATGATGAAGTTACAAAATTTTGGCATATGCGGCTCAGGCATATGAATGAGAATTTCATGGTGGAGCTGAGTATAATAAAGGGACTTCTTGATGGGCAGAAGACCAGCCAAATAAATTTTTGTGAGCATTGTGTCTTTGGAAAACAAAAAAAAGTCAGATTCACGAAATAAATACACAACACGAATGGACTACTTGAATATATCCATTCAAATCTTTGGGGACCGACCATGGTACCATGAAAAGGAGGCCATTATTAGTTGTTGACAATGAATGATGATTTCTCTAGGAAAGTTTGGGTATTATTCTTTAAGCAGAAGAGTGATGTGTTTGAAACCTTCAAGGAGTGGAAAGCATTGGTAGAAAAGCAGGTGAAACGTCTGCGCACAGATAATAGTTTGAGTTTTGTTCAGATGAATTTAATAGCTTCTGCAAGGTTGAAGGCATTTTGAGATACTTGACAGTGCTTGGAACTCATCAACAGAATAGTGTAGCAGAACGAATGAATAGAACTTTGATGGAAAATGTTCGTTGTATACTTTCAAATTCTGATTTGCCTATTACTTTTTAGGGCGAAGCTGTTGCTACTACATTTTATTTTCTGATTAATCGTTCACCCTCAGTTGTCATTGATAAAAAGACTCCAAAAGAGGTATGGTCTGGTAAACCTTTTTACTATTCTAATTTGAAGATTTTTGGAGGTCCTACGTATACTCATGTAGATAATGGGAAGTTGTAGCATAGGTTAAGAAAGTACATCTTTCTTGGGTACAAATAAGGTGTGAAATGGTATAAATTGTGGTGTCCTGAGATAAGAATTGTGGTTGTTAATATGGATGTAGTATTTGATAAATTTGCTATGGTTCATGGTTCACCTCTTTAGGATTCTAATAAAACTAAGGAACAAAATTATTCAACTCAGGTGGAGTTAGAAATTGGTTCAGAAGAACAATCAGAGGTTGCAGAACAGTCTATTACATATCAGTTAAGTTCGGGGTTGACAGACAGTAATATTTTGCCTACACCACCAATACCACATTATTCTATAGCTAAGGATAGACCTCGCAGACAGATTAGACCTCCACAGAAATATGTGGAAGTAGATTTGGTAGCTTATGCATTTAGTGTGTCTGAAGACATCGATTCCACTGAGGATCCTGCTACATATTCAGAGGCAGTTATTTGCAGTGATTCTAGCATATGGATGATTTACATGTAAGAGGAAATCATTGAGCAAAAATAACACTTGGAATTTGGTGAGATTACCTAGAGGTAAAAAGGTTGTTCGCTACAAATGGGTGTTCAAAAGAAAGGAAGGCAAATCGGGGATTGAAGATGCTAGATACAAGGCTAGATTAGTAACAAAGGGCTACAGTTAGATTTTCGATCTTGACTTTACAGATGTGTTCTCACTAGTTGTGCAGTATAGTTCCATCTGAGCTTTACTTGGAGTGGTGGCTAAGAATGACTTCGAGTAGAACTTGAGGAGAGCATCTACATACAACAACTAGAAGGGTTCATAGTCTCTAGAAAGGAAGACTATGTGTGCTTGTTGAAGAAGTCATTGTATGAACTAAAGCAGTATCGAGGTAGTGGTATAAGAGTTTTGATTCATTCATGACTACTCCTAGTTTCTTCAGATGTAATTATGATAGTTGTGTGTACTTCAGAAGAGAAGATGGTGGATCGACTATATATTTTTTATTATATGTTGATGATATTCTCATAGCAGCCAATTATAAAATAGATGTCAGAAAAGTAAAGTTTCAACTCAGTAAGGAGTTTGATATGAAGGATTTGGGTACAACAAAGAAGATTTTTGTTATGGAAATCTTGAGGGATTGAAAGGCTAGTAGATTGTATTTAAGTTAGAAGGGGTACATTGAGAAGGTGCTTGAAAGATTCAATTTGATGAATGCGAAGGTTGCTGTACTCCCTTGGCTGCTAACTTTAAATTATCATCTAACTTGTGTCCACAGTCAGATGAAGACATTGATTACATTCTCGGGTTCCTTGTTCTAGTGCAGTTGTACAAGACCTGATTTGACATATGCAGTTAGTAGATACATGACAAATCTTGCAAGGAACATTGAAAAGCAATGCAATAGATATTCAACTACTTGAGGAGCTCTTCTAATGCTTGTTTGCATTTTGGTAGAAATTCAGATGGAGTAATTGGTACGTGAATTCAGATTATGTAGAGGATCTTGATAAGAGGATATCACTTACAGGGTTTTTGTTTACTCTTGAAAGCTATTATACCATCTGGAAAGCTACTTTGCAAAATACAGTAGCTTTATCTACAATAGAAGCAGAATACATGGCCATTACAGAGGCATGTAAGCAGGCTATGTGGTTGAAAGGATTGATTGGTGAAATCAGTGAAGACTTGCAGGTGTCTACAGTATTCTATGATAGTCAGAGTGCAATTAGAGGCATGTAAGGAGACTATGTAGCTGAGATGATTGATTGGTGAAATTAGTGAAAACTTGTAGATATCTACAGAATTTTGTGATAGTCAGAGTACAATTTTCTTGACTAAGAATCAGATGTTTCATGAGAGGACTAAGCGCATTGATGTGAAGTATTATTTTGTGCGTGATATTGTAGTGAACAAGGTTGATATCGGGGATAATCATACTAATATAATGAAAACTCCACTTCATATTGCTAAATTTGAACATTGCTTGAACTTAGTGGGTGTTTATTATTGATTTAGTCAATTGGAGCTTGTTTGGAAGAGGAGAAATTGTGTTTACTTGGAGATGTGTCTTGAATTCCTTGTTATGGAATTTGTTTCAAGGTGGAGATTTGTTGTTGTGTGATCCAAATTACACATTATTTGGGTTTAGTAGAATAAAAGAAGTCTTGATTTATTCAACAACATCTTGACAGTTAAAAAGTTTAGATAAATCTCCCTAAAGAAGGGCTATGCAACAAGTATTTCATTTGTTGTTCACTTACAAAGGAGAAAGTAAGCTCCAATGAGTAATTTAATTCGGATAAGACTCAAACAAGCACATAAGAGCTTGTTTGAGCTCCATTTTCTTTTTACAAAAGTGCATTTTGAAATAATGATTTGATGAAAAATGTGTGGTTAAAAAATAATGAAAAGTTTTGAGTTTGGGTGTAATTTTATTTTATTCAAATATGTGCGGTTGAAAATAACACAGATGAAAATGTATTTTGAAAATAATGGAACCAAACACGGTCAATATCAAAGATTGATGTACTCAAGTGAACCGTCATTTTGTGAGGGCATGCTCACATTTATATAATTACAAGATTATTGATCTACATATATGTATTTGCACGACTCTTAAACCCATGTTTGGTGGAGATTAAAATCAATTTTTAACAGATTTTGATATGAGTTGACGAAATATGTGATTGAAAAATAGTGAGACCTATGAAATATGTCATTAAAATTAATTGTTGACTCTGACTTTGATAAAAATCTAAATTATAATTTCTACCAAACAAAGGCTTAAGAAGGTTGATTTTTTGAGATAGCACCATAAGTCTTATAAACAACTTGAAATATTATTTTCTTAACATGGATTAAAGCATAATCTGACTAAATTGATTTATTAGGTTTTAGGTCATAATTAAAATGGTGCAAACTTACATACTTAGTAGGAACCTGATTCTTTCTGATTTGGGACTGACCTTTTTTTTTTTTTTTTTTTTTTTTTAAATGTCTAATGCATGATTTCCTGTTTTCTTCACGTGATGTTTGTGCTGATATTTTTGGTATGTGAAATGAATCGATCATCACTTGTAGTCACTTTTGGCATCTTATATATTGATTCATTCATTGAACAATTGTTTGATATCAAGACTTTTGATAGTTGGAAAAGTAAAAATTTAGTTTTTTCTTTTTCCAAATTAATATTCATGTGTAAAATAGTTGATTTTGATAGTTCTTTCGTTGACTTGAAAAAAATTCTATTATTCCCTACATGCACATTAATAGTAAAAAGAGTTTTAGGAGTTGTTTATTATTAATTCATATTATAAATAAATAGAAATGACTGATATATAAGTGAATATTACTTGTGG
The DNA here is from genome assembly GCA_903798355.1 of Fraxinus baroniana. Taxonomy (NCBI): domain Eukaryota; kingdom Viridiplantae; phylum Streptophyta; class Magnoliopsida; order Lamiales; family Oleaceae; genus Fraxinus; species Fraxinus baroniana. The sequence goes on along the minus strand of CAIGRO010143771.1, from coordinate 17,689 downwards.
GTCACATGAAATATGTGAAAAAAAATGATTTGATCGATTATAAATAGCTAATAAATATTAGCCAAATAAGATATTAAAGGCGTAATAAAATATAAATAATAACAGATGAAATGAAATTAATTATAGTTATATTTTTCAAGCCTACCCACATATCTAATATCTTTAAAATATATAAATTTAGAAAATTATAATCGCATGGAAATATATTAAAAATAATTTGAATTTTATCATTAAAATGGGAACATTTGATAGAAATTAAGTAATAAACACCTCAATACCTAATGCATGTAAAATGAAGAGGGGTAACTCACAAATAGTGGGACTTTTGCAACATAAAATAAAATTAACCTACTCGAGCGATTAGTTTATTACATAGTAGATTGTCATTCATTGACTCATATTTTTATACATCGTAAAAGTATTATTGATATGTTTAGTACGCGTTAATACATGCAAGTATAATAGTACTTCGATAGGTGGGAGTCAAAAGTTTCTTTTATGTGAACTAGCATAATTAATTTAATTCTTATTAAATGATGTCAAATAATTTATGTAAGAGGCAAAATGCATGATTTTTTTTTTTTTTTTTTTTGGGGGGGAATATGATAACATGATTTTTCTTATTTTTATTATAAGCTACCTTGATTTTATTAATTTTCAAAGTCAACATAAAACAATTAAATATTTTCCTTTTTTCCTTTTAAGCTAACGAAATTTGACTAACATAAATAGCAAAGCTACACTATCTTGAACTTCACCTCCCATTCAAATTTTTTAAGTCCTTATTTTCGTCTGTTTGTTCCTTGAATCTATTTACAAGAAAATAATCTGTATCTCATAATAAACCAATAAATGAGATTTGGGAATATCATGGAAATATGTTGTTCTTTTTCGAACACTAGTAACACTTCAAAAATACTGATAGGATCATAACATTTATGTTTCCATGGAATAAATGTAGGTAAGTACATAACGTAAAGATATTCGAACATGATTAAAGACACGAGATTGGTAATGTGCAAGAAAGTCCTATATCGATTAGATATAAGGTAAATGTTACGCTTATTAGGAATTGCATTATTGTACTTTACAAGTTAACCTTTGAGATGAAGCATTAATTTTGAACAATTGGTATCAAAGTTAGGCTCCAATCTTAACCATGTAGACATACAAGACAAATACCCAGTTGTAGCAGCGGAAAGAAGGCAGTGGGCCCTAAGTTGGATTGTGTTGGACGGAAAAATACATGTGTGGCTCGTGTGATTGCATTCACGTAAGATGATGATCCCTTCTACATGATTTAAGGAAGATAGATGAGATTGTTGAGACGATAAGAACAAAGTTCCATAAATCAAATTTTGTGCAGTAAAAGTAACACACAAGGGGCTGACTCTAGAACCCAGGCTGCCTCAGTTAGGTAACCCTGTATCGCTTTTGAATCTTTTAACAGCACATTTTTATACATTCTTGTTTCTTGTCCATCTAGATTCCTATTTCCTGGCTTATAAATATCACTAATAATCCCTTCATTTTATATTCAAAAAGATCAAGAAAAGTGTCATAATTAAAGAGAAAAAATGTTCTTCTTCTTGAAATCTACATCTCGGAAAGTAAAGCAATACCCTGAAGAAGAACAAGATAAGAAAAACAAGAAGATTAATGAAACATGCTGCTGCACATCCCTAACTGTTTGGAGAAAATCACTTCTCTTCAGCTGCAAAGGTTTCACTGTTATTGGTTCTGATGGCAGTTTACTCTATAGAGTTGATAATTACACTGGACATCCTAATCAAATCATTCTCATGGATGGCTCCGGAAATCCCATTTTCACTATCTGTAAACACAAGGTATGCGTTTTGTTTTCATTCTTGTTCTTATTTTGTTGAACCGCCTCGTCTAAAAACTGTGGAGAGGATACACATGTTTGTTTAAATTCAGTCTTGTGATGTACTTCTTGTTTTCTTGATATGGTATCAGAAACTCAGGCTAGTAGACAACTGGCTGATCTACGAAGGAGAAGTTGGCGAGGATTGTAGCATTAAGACAACATCCAAGAAACCTATTCACAGTGTGAAGAAAAATCTCAACATAATACAAACAAATCTAAATGTTCTTGCTTATGTTTACGGTGGAATGTCTGAGAAGAGATACACATACATGATTGAAGGGTCATACACAAACCGATCCTGTAGAATTTTGGATGATTCAAGAAAGGTTGTGGCAGAGATCAAGAAGAAGGAGGCCAAAAATGGAGGTGTATCTTATGGTTTAGAGGTTTTTCTTTTGATTGTACGCCCCGGATTTGATTCTAGATTTGCTATGGCCATTGTATTATTGCTTGATCAAATGTTTTCTTGATATTTTCTATGATGTATATTAAGTCATTAATTTCTGTATGATTAATCTGATGTTACTTATTATTGAAGTTCGTGACTAAGAGAAAAAACTTTAAAGTTACTTTGTCATGAGTGTTATGTAGAGGTTATATTGTAGTTGTTAAATCCATAACAAGCCTACTAAACTTCTTAGAGGGAAAACCCACCATCCCAACTTTAACCAGATTCTCAGGCTTCATCATTAATGATTTGATGGAAACGGAAGTGTAATAATCAAATACAATACAAATTCGTGCACGAATAATGCTTTTTGATTCCCTGATTGGAGAATGAATTGACTGCAATTCTATTCTTAAGTTCGGAAAGTGTTTAAAAACCAATAAACTAGGCAAGTCTTCAAATTAAAAGAAATAACTTTATTTAACAAATGATGGGATCAGCCGAGACAATAGGTCACGACCAGCTCTTCAAGCTTCCTTAGAGACAATGTCTGCATCAATCTCCCTAGGGTGAAACCTATTCTCAAGTCGACAATGATCACAGCAGCAGACAAATCATCCCTAGGATTGAACCTCACATCAGTGGTTCGAATGTCACTAGGAAGCTTTACCTGATAAGCATTCTCAACTAAAGCCGAAGGACTAATTTGTCATGCAGCAAGCTTACTATTCTCATGGGCAAGCAAATAATTCTTTGTAAGAACAGCCCAAAAAAGATAACCAACCTTAAACTCGATGTACATGGTTTTTTTTTTTTTAATTAAATAAGGAAAAAGACTTCCTTCATCAAAACCGCAGCCCAACTGCCTGTCTCCCATCTGAGTCTCCTTCCTCTCTCCCATCGTCCCAACTCCTACACCACACGCCGACACACCGCACACGGCCACCCATACCCACGACAACGGCATCGCATCAATCTCGACTCAATCTGTCCCACACCGCAGCCTCGCTCCACCTCTACCCGTTCCATCTCTCCCTCCTCTCTGAGCTCTCTTGGTCTCCCCGGCAATCCTAGTTGTCGCTACTCACCTGCTGAGTTCCGGTGACGAGGTAAGTTTCGCCAGTGCATGCCTACTGATTTTTTTTTTTAGGGATTTTGAATTTTGTTGATCCGTTATCTGTCAATCTGTGTACATTTTGATAATTTGATTTTTGAATGAAATTTGAAGTTTGATTAGGATTTAGGATTGAAGTTTGATTAGGATTTAGGATTGAAGTTTGATTAGGATTTAGGATGAAATCTATGTTACTGTGTACATTTTGATTTTGAATTTGAAGTTTGATTAGGATTTAGGACGAAATCTGTGTACATTTTGATTTTGAATTTGAAGTTTGATTAGGATTTAGGACGAAATTTGTGTACATTTTGATTTTGAATTTGAAGTTTGATTAGGATTTAGGACGAAATCTGTGTACATTTTGATTTTGAATTTGAAGTTTGATTAGGATTTAGGACGAAATCTGTGTACATTTTGATTTTGAATTTGAAGTTTGATTAGGATTTAGGACGAAATCTGTGTACATTTTGATTTTGAATTTGAAGTTTGATTAGGATTTAGGACGAAATCTGTGTACATTTTGATTTTGAATTTGAAGTTTGATTAGGATTTAGGACGAAATCTGTGTACATTTTGATTTTGAATTTGAAGTTTGATTAGGATTTAGGACGAAATCTGTGTACATTTTGATTTTGAATTTGAAGTTTGATTAGGATTTAGGACGAAATCTGTGTACATTTTGATTTTGAATTTGAAGTTTGATTAGGATTTAGGACGAAATTTGTGTACATTTTGATTTTGAATTTGAAGTTTGATTAGGATTTAGGACGAAATCTGTGTACATTTTCATTTTGAATTTGAAGTTTGATTAGGATTTAGGACGAAATTTGTGTACATTTTGATTTTGAATTTGAAGTTTGATTAGGATTTTGATCTGTTACCACCACCTCTTCAAAACAAAATCCTCCTTTACTCGCCATGATTGAGTCGAGGGCAGCTCCTTTACATGACTGCACTTGCAATCTACGAGTTTCATTCATATACTACTTACCGATTTGTCTTCATCCAATGGTTGCAATTTGCAAACACTCCCAGCAATTTACGAACATTCCCAGTAATAAAATACGTCTTATTTTAATTTTTTCGTTACTTTTTAAAAGTTTGATTGTGCCCCCCCCCTCAATATAAAAAGTCTGCGTCCGCCCCTGCCTAGCATCAGCTACCAAATTATATTTTGCATTAGATTCCAAAAGTTTGTCAGTAGTAGCATGAACCGCTGCAACTGCTCAATGAAGTTAGAAGCACTCCCATGCTTCTGTGTTTCACTAGGCAAGAGTCGAAAGATTTGGCCAATGTTTGATAGCCATTATTTGAGAAAAATAATGTTTTGAATAGTGATTTTTAGGAGAATGTAAGGTTAAAAAGTAGGAAAAAGTTTTAGGTTTACGTTTAGGATATTTTATTATATGAATGTGATGTTGAAAATGAATATGTTGAAAAAAGAATTTTCAAATAATGGTTGTCAAACAGGATTTTAGTAGACTACGTGGGATAAATCTATACACCACTGAAACATGTGGAAATCGTACTATGTATGCCGAAGTTTTCGATCCCAAGACTTCACATGTGAACCAACCAAACAATGAAGCAAGTCACACAACTAGCCATAAGTCCGAGGGTGACGAGCACAGCTGAAAAGAAGCTCCGTGTTAGCCAATCCCATAAATTGCGCCAGATATCATGGTTGGAATTTGGTTAAAATTGGAGTTAAAATTTGTTTAAGTAAAAAATCATGAAAAATTGATTTTGTATCAAGCTTGGACAAGTATTTAGGCATGTTCCAATGGTCAAATCATGAAAGTAAATAGACTAACTTGTTTTATTAATCGAGTAGATGATAGTAATTTATGAAATTTCAAAACCAATTCCGGATAAATGAAAAGATATTGAAACTCAAGGGAAAAATCGAATTCTGCCCATATAACACTGATGTTTTTCGCAGTCAGCGTGCAACAGTGCTCCAATTGTGGGTGTTCAAGCAGCAGTCTGAGCGGGCAATGAGCGACTTGAAGGGCTAGGTCCCTTCATGAAACATGTTCAGCTTGACTTTGCATCGGAACACTTGAAAAATATTTGTTTTTTGCATCAAAATCATATTTTGGCAGAGAGAAATCTGTTTTGAGTTTGTCATTGTCTTGAAGTTTGAAGTTTTACTGCAAGGAGAATCCTTTGTATCTTGGGAGATGGGCATATTCATTTTAAAGACAATGTTGAACACTTGCATCGAATTTTTGTTTCATATCATTCTTGAAGTTCCTACTTCTCTTGTTCTTTGTCAAAGCAAGGTTTACCTTGTTATTTTGTTTGATAAAAGTTTCAATTTGATTTACAAAATGCACTCTAAAAATCCCCAACAGTCACTAATGAAATGAGTATGACGATTTGCATAATATGTAAGCATAAATCTCCCTAAAGAAGGGCTATGCAACAAGTATTTCATTTGTTCGCTTACAATACAAGGGAGAAAGTGCGTCATCTCATGTCATAGCCCATTAAGCTCCAATGAGTGATTTAATTTGAGTAAGACTCAAATAAGCACACAAGTTTTAAGATTGATGTGCGCAAGTAAACCACCATTTTGTGGGGGCATGCTCACATTTAGATAATTATAAGAATATTAGTCTACATATATGGATTTGAACGAATCTTAATATGACAACTTAAAATATTATTTTCTTAAGATGGATTAAAGCATAATCTGATTAAATTATTTATTAGGTTTAGGTCATAAATAACAAGGTGCAAACTTAAGTACTTAGTAGGAATCTGATTCTATCTGATTTGGGACTTACATTTTTATTTGTTTATTTGTCTAATGCATGATTTCGTGCATCACGTGATGTTGTGCTGATATTTTTGGAAAGTGAAATGAATCGATCATCACTTTTAGTCACTTTGGCATCTTATATATTGATTCATTCATTGAACAAAAGAGTGAGATTGTTTGATATCAAGACTTTTGATAGTTGAAAAGTAAAATTTTCGTGTTTTTTTTTTCCAAATAATACTCATTTGTAAAATAGTTGATTTTTAGAGTTCTTTAGTTGACTTCAAAAACTCTTTTATTCCCTACATGCACAATAAAATTTAAAAGAGGTTTAGGAGTTGTTTATATTAATTCATATTATAAATAAATAGAAATTACTGATGAATAAGTAGATAGTATTTATGGGTCACATAAAATATGTGGAAAAAAAATGATTTGATCGATTATAAATAGTTAATAAACAATAGCCAAACATGACATTATGGTTAATAAGATATAAATAATAATAGATATAATGAAATTAATTTTAGTTACATTTTACAAGCCTACCCACATATCTAATATCTTTAAAATATATAAATTCAGAAAATTATAATTGCATGGATATGTTAGAAATAATATGATTTTTATCATTAAAATGGGAACATTTGATAGAAATTAAGTTATAAACACCTCAACACCTAATGCATGTAAAATTGAGAGGAAACTCACAAATAATGGTACTTTGAAACATAGAATAAAATACTGAATAAAATTAACTTACATGTGTGATTAGTTAATTACATAGTACATTGTTATTCAATGACTCATATTTTTATTCATCGTAAAAATATTATAGCCCGTTTGGTAGAGATTAAAATCGGTTTAAAATTGAAAAACTTGTCGTTATTGTTGACTTCTATTAGACGAGTGAGACTCAATAACGACTATATTTTCAATTTTAATTTGATTTTAATCGGTAACAAACGGACTCTTAGTAATATGTGTATAGTACACGTTAATACATGCATGCATAGTACTTCGTTGGGTGGGAGTCCAAAGTTTCGTATTAAATGATGTCAAATAATTTATGTAAGAGGCAAAATGCATGAAAATTCATTTCTTTTGGGATGTGGTAACATGATTTTCTTATTTTTAATATAAACTACCGAGATTTTCAAAGTCAACATAAAACAATTAAAATATTTTCCTTTTTCCTTGTAAGCTAATGAAATTTGACTAGCACAAATAGCAAAGCTACACTATCTTCAACTTCACCTCCCATTCAAAATTTTTAAGTCCTTATTTTTGTCTGTTTATTCCTTGAATCTATTTCCAAGAAATATAGTATGGATACTAGTGGATCATGCTACATGCACCGAATTTTTTTTACATAATCATTTATCGACTACTTACAATAGGAGGTGGGGACCACATCCTGAGATTTTTTTATTCACGTGAGGCCCGCGTGTATGTGAGAGGAGGTAAACAATTCGATACATTAAATTATATACAAATATCTTTACCCGTATACTAGTATGTAAATCTCATAATAAAACAATAAATGAGATTTGGGAATATCATGGACAAGCGTGTGATTCTTTCCCAAAGCTAGTTCCAATCTTAACATTTTTGGATGAAACCTCATTTTTGTGCAATTAGGGTCCGTTTGATTGTAAATGTGAAAAATAGGTGGAAATAAAATATTTTCACAGGGAATTGAATTGTCTACAAATTGTTTTACTTGAAATTGTAATTAATTATGTTTGATTGGAATAATTTTTTACCTGAAAAATGTTGAAAGTTTGGTTCCGTTTGGCTTCGTTTTTTATGGAAATTATCCATTAAAATGATAATTTTTTTCTATCATTGGGTTTAGAATTTATTCCAATTGGCAAAAAAAAAAATACCATACCGACTAACATTCATTTGGCTTTGTTTTGCATAAAAATTATCAATAAAAATGATAATTTTTTTTACCATTGCGTCTCAAATTTTTCCAATTGCCAAAAAAAAAATGAACCTGAAAAGCCAAAACCAACCAGATCAACAAGAATACATTTTCCTCAAAAAGTTAGAACATGTGGAAAGGTGGAAAACATTTTGCGGGGAAAATTTTACTTTCAAACAGGTGCAAAAGTATCATTTTCTATGAAAAATCACGTTTATCAAACGGGGCCATAGTATCAAAGCTAGCCCAATTTTAACTATGTATCGTCTTATAGCAGCCGAATAGAGGTGGTGGTCCCTAAGTTGGATCACGTTGGGCGAAAAAATACATAGGTGGCACTTAAGACACAGTGGAAGAGTTGGGCCTTCATCAAGCAGGTAATCCTCCACAATTTGATGAAGAAAAGAATCTGTTATTGCTTGATGGGAGGTTAGGATGACATGGTTGTTCGATGGAATGGATGATTGTTTGACTTCTCGCAAGTGAACGAAATCGTTATCAAGTAATATAGTAGTGAATAGAGTGTCGAACTCATGAGAACTATGTGTTCGATTGAGTTAAAATTAATTGCAACTTTAATCTAATAGCAAACAATTTTTGTGATTTTTTTGTGTTAATCACTAAATTATCAACTAAACTAATGAAAGCAAGTAAGGGTGTGTTTGAGACATATTATTTTGGAAGAATATATTTTGGAATAGTAAATTGATGGAGAATGTGTGGTTGAAAAAGAAGGAAAAGTTATTGACGTGATGGAAAATATGATTCTATTGAAGAATGTATGGTTGAAAATGAGTAGAAGAATGAAAATGAAAATTTTAATGTGGCTCAAACATGGACTTAATGTATTTTTCAAATATGTGAGATGCATTGTTAAGATATCGAATATTCCTTATTATTCTATTTTTAGTGTAACAATTAAAGTGACAATTTGAAACCATTCATATTGGTTAATGTTCCTAATTTAATTGAAAGTTTCTCTCGATAACGATCAAATCTATTCCCCTCATGTGACTCTTCTATGTCTCGATAAAAGATGCAAATATGATAAATACATCAACAAGTACTAAAACACCTATTGAAATCATATAAAATAGAGATGTATATCTCTATTCTCTATCGAATCTTACAATATTTATTATATTATGCTTAAATCCTATTGTCTCTCGATAACAATAAAATTTACTAACAATTCAATTGGTGATTAAGCAATTGAAAAGAACGATAAAACGATAATAAGCATTCATAAATCAAATCAAATTAAAGTCAAAATAATTAATTAAAAACTAAAAATATCATAACAATGGTTCATCTCATTCTAGCAATGTATAAAATTATCCTAGCAAATTGAAATTACAAGAAATCATATTTAAGTGAAAAGATATAACCCGAATTTTTTATAAATTGAGAAGATGAAGATGAATTTTGAAATCTCGAATCTCTTCAATGATTTTTTGATGAATCTCCACTTGAGTCTTCTCTTCTTTGCCCAAAAATTAGGTGTGAATTTTCACTCGATTGAATTCTTACAAATCCCCTTCAATTCTCTCACAAAAATTATGATTTTTCCTCATTTGATGATAATAATTGATGAATATTGGAGTATAATATGTATTCTAATGTTATGTATTTATAGGAGTCGAAAATTGGTTGAAAATCACGTCCAAAATGACTTCCAAAAGAGTTCTAATGAATAAGGAAAATTGTCTTCGCGCGGGAATTTTTTTATCTACACAACAGTCAGTATTTTGATCATAACTTTCTCTCCTAATATCCAATTGAAACGATTCAAATTGAGTTGAAGAGAAAACTTAAAGGGATAAAACTTTGATGAAAATAGAATTTTTCCAATTCGACGTTTACTATGCCAAAAATGGGTCTCGATCTTTGACTAAAAATCAGGAATATAACTTGTGCACTTGGAAATTGATTTTGATAATATTCCATTCTATTTTTTAGTTCTAGTTCCATCCAATTGTCTTCTAAAAATCTTTCAAGTATCATCTTTTGGTCCGAATAAACAATTGAATATTTGCAATTTGATCCTCAAACTTTGAATTTTGCCATTTTTCACAATTTTTCACTTCTTTCTTTCAATTCTTCGTTCAACCATTGAATTTTACCTATATAATATAAAATACAACAATTTAGAATATTTTTTGTCAGAAAAACTATGAAATATCGCTATTTTAGACCCAAATAAGTATATAAAATACACTTATTAATGGTCATTATTGAAAGAATACAAATAAAGTTCCACTGCCACGTCATTTAGACATGGGCAAAATAAATGGTTACGCTACTTCACCTAACAAGCTAACTCAATTCCTAAAGGGACATATCTCGGAAAATACTCATCTCTCATATATGGTTTTTTATCTTAATGACAAATCGGATTTTTATCTTAATGGGCTGTCTCTAGAACCCAAGCTGCCCCGTTAGGTAATGCTATATCATTTTTAAATTTTTTGGCATCACACTTTATACATTCTTGTCTCTTGGATGGTCTAGAATCCTATTTCCTGGGTTATAAATATCATTAGTAATCCCTTTCATTTACATTCAAAAAGAACAAGAAAAGTGTCATAATTAAAGAGTAAAAATGCTTTTCTTCTTGAAATCTACATCTGGGAAAGTAAAGCAATACCCTGAAGAAGAACAAGATGACAGAAACAAGATGACAGAAACAAGAATATTAATGAAACATGCTACTGCACATACCTAACTGTTTGGAGAAAATCACTTCTCTACAGCTGCAAAGGTTTCACTATTATTGGCTTAGGTGGCAATTTACTGTGTTAGGTTTTAAAGATGTTGGCAATCTTTTGACAAAACTATTATTGAAAAGGAGTTTTTAAAAGTCAAAGTGTCAAGTGGTAAGTTGTTTAGGTGAGTTAGAAGTCCTATGATTCTAGTATGGAATGAGGAGAAAAGAGTCGCCACAATTTCGCTAACCTATCGCTCAGACGCTCAATCGGTAACTTCGCTCGAGCGACACATCGTCGCTCGCAGTCGCTAAGCTATCACTTGAACGACAATGTATTCCAAGAAAACCTAATTCGCCCTTTCAAGGTTTTTATTCGGCCCATATTACCCAAAACCTCTACGCTATATTTATCCACAACTCCATTCGAAAAAGTGGGTTGAACATTGAGAAAAACAAGATATTACTTCCTACATATCATTCTAATAGTTCAACCTTCGTTTTGATTTCTTCATAGCTTTGAAAAACATCAACTTCACATAAACCAAACACCAAAACACATACTTCCTTAACATCGTCAGAGTTCTGAAAATCAAAAAAGGTGTCCAAAGTTCTAGTTGTTGGAGAATGAGGAGTTCTCATTGATCCACAGTAAATAGACGAATTTAGAAGGCTGGAAGTTGGTTTAGAAGCACGCAATCCAGGAGGGTTTTGGTGACTACTATCGGGAGATCAAAAAATTATTAGAGTTAGTCGAGTCTGATAGTAGTATAAGTAGTTGATTGGTTTATAGTGGATTTTTACTGGCTAGGGTCCAGAATCGTTACCTAGTTACGGATTTTCTCCATCAACAATTTTCGAATGTTATTTATTTTTCAGTAATTTATTAACTGCAGTAATTCAACATAAGATAGTCGTGCGTGTGAATTTATCTAGATTAATTAATAGCTGTGACTTGTTACATTTATTAATTGATAAATTTAAATTCCGCACAAACACTTATTCACCTCCCCTCTAAGTGTTAGTTGGTTTGAATTTCATTATTTCATACTCTATAGGATTGTTAATTACACGGGACATCCTAATCAAATCATTCTCATGGATGGCTCCAGAAATCCCATTTTCACTATCTCTAATCGCAAGGTATATATTTATTTTCATTCTTATACTTATTTTCTTGAATCACCTCATCTAAAAGCTTTAGAGATTATACATATGTGCTTTTTTAAAATTCAGTCTTGTGATGTATTTCTTGTTTTCTTGATATGGTATCAGAAACTTAGGCTAGTAGACAATTGGCTGATCTACAATGGAGAAGTTGTGGAAGATTGCAGCATTAAGACAACATCCAGAAAACCTATTTACAGTGTGAGGAAAAACCTCAATATAATACAAACAAATCTAAATGTTCTTGCTTATGTTTACGGTGGAACGATTGAAGGGTCATACACGAATCGATCCTGCAGAATTTTGGATGATTCAAGAAGGGCTGTGGCAGAGATCAAGAAGAAGGAGGCCATAAATGGAGGTGTATCTTATGGTTTGGAGTTTTTTCTTTTGATTGTGCGCCCCGGATTTGATTCTAAATTTGCTATGGCCATTGTATTATTGCCCGATCAAATATTTTCTTGATACTTTCTTTTATTTATATTAATTCATTAGTTTGTGTTTGATTAATCGGATGTTTATTATCTAAGTTTGTGACTTGAGAGAAAAAAAAACTTAAAAGTTAATTAAGAGAAAATGAATTAAACATTACAGCATGAAAATCGCCTCTCTCATGAGCTGACATCAAATATTAAAACATTCCTACCTAAATATGACACAATATTTATAAATTAGAACTTTGATATCACTAGATTGCAACTAAAACAAGAAGAAAATTTCCATCTATATTTCCACTTGATTATTCTGGCTCGCCAAGTACCTGATTCCGCACTATTGGCACTACCTTCCTCGACTTCTCTTCACCACCACTTGACATGTCGCCACCCCTTGTTGGTCGTAGCACTACAAGTTTCTACAAACAACTCCATGAGCCTATTATATGGGTTTCAAACTAAATGCATATCTTCATTCGAATTCGTATCTTTTCTCCCCTCCAGGGGCGGACGCAGACTTTTTATGTTGGGGGACACAATCAAACTTTAAAAAAGTAACGAAAAAATTAATGTAAGACATATTTTATTACTGGGAATGTTTGCAAATTGCTGGGAGTGTTTGCAAATTGCAACCATTGGAGGAAGACAAATTGGTAAGTAGTATATGAAATGAAACTCATAGATAGCAAGTGCAGTCATGTAAAGGAGCTGCCCTCGACTCAATCATGGCGAGTAAAGGAGGATTTTGTTTCGAAGAGGTGGTGGTAACAGATCAAAAGCCTAATCAAACGTCAAATTCAAAATCAAAATGTACACTTTCAAATTCAAAATCAAAATGTACAATGATTTCATCCTAAATCCTAATCAAACTTAAAATTCAAAATCAAAATGTACACAATAACATAGATTTCATCCTAAATCCTAATCAAACTTCAATCCTAAATCCTAATCAAACTTCAAATTTCATTCAAAAATCAAATTATCAAAATGTATACAGATTGACAGATAACGGATCAACAAAATTCAAAATCCCTAAAAAAATCAGTATGCACGCACGACGTAACTTACCTCATCACCGGAACTGAGCAGGCGAGTAGCGACAACCAGGATTGCCGAGGAGACCGAGAGAGCTTAGAGAGGAGGGAGAGATGGAACGGGTAGAGGCGGAGCGGGGCTGCGGTACGGGACAGACTGAGTCGAGATTGATGCGATGCCATCGCCGTGGATATGGGTGGTCGTGTGCGATGTGTCAGCGTGTGGTGTAGGAGTTGGGACGGTGGGAGATAGAAATGAGACTCAGATGGGAGACAGGCAGCTGGGCTGCGGTTTTGATGAAGGAAGTCTTTTCCTTCCTTATTGAAAAAAAAACCTAGTGGGGCACGTGCCCCACTAGGCCCTGCTGTAGATCCGTCAGTGCTCCCCTTGTTTGTGGCAATATTCTAGCATAGTTATAACCGCCATCTAGAAGCTTATTTAACGACATTTTGTTGACAATTTTTGATACCAGAAACATTGAATTTTATACCACTCCTAAATATATTGTTTACTGTTTGATCAATGATTTTGTAATGAATATAAATAAATGTCACGTGCTTTCTACTAAAAAACCCATAATAGCTCACTGCCGCCCTCAAATTACATACAGAGAGAACACTAACCAATGTTTACATCATCATAAAAATAGTAAAGTAACAAGCTATGTGAATAAAACCTGCGTATGTTCATTAATTCTGGAAAAATATTCATATATCATATGTCAACTCAAACCACCAAGTCATGAACTTGAAATTAACAATAGGTGAAAGAAATATCTTTGTGTTGTGTCAAAAATAATCAAAATAGGACCCACCACTCATGTTGGTTACTTCGCAAAAACGAAGTCGCAATCACAGTCACAGCCTACTTTCCGAAGTCCAAGTATATATTATATAAATAATCATACATGAATTTGAGGAATTATCATTACGCCTTACCACTAAGGCTTAAGATGAAGCTCGCATGGTAGCCGGATGGATGCCTACACTCCACGTCACAAGGATGATGAACCAAGGGCCTCAACCAAAGTGCCACTCCACATCACAAGAATGACGAAGCAAGCACCTCGATCGAAGTGCCACGTACAAGCAGAAGCTCCATGATTTCTACATGATCGAAGCGGAATGAAGCGATCCACTGCTTTGATCGAAGCGTTACGTAAGCAGGTCGATGTCCCTTCACTATCCATGAGAAATGACACATTACCTTAACCGAGATATCAAATGGAAGGTTGAAGCCCATATGGTCTAAGTGGAAGTTATTATTCCGAGGAACATTTTCTATCACTTCGCCCAAGTAATCTAACTTCTCCCAAGGGATTTCCTGCACACAAAATCTTATGTGAATGATGGATATGACCCCTTCTTCTGTTCGAAGAAATGATTCATCAAAATAATAAGTCACCATTGATATCGAAAAATCTGAGATCGCCAAACATTCGAGAGTTTCTCTATTCAATCCTTTATGGGGTGAGGTTCAATTCCTTATCTAGAAGCATACCTGAATATATACCCAATTTGGTATATCAATAAAAGGTCAAGTCTTGTCAACCTATACCATAAGCATGCAAATTTGAGTAATAGTGGCTACCTTTTTAGAACACATTAAATGACACAAGTCCTATGATGTATGACGTGAAACCTACGATGGAATGCTTCGAACGTCAGGATGAAACCATGTCTCTTCATCCAACAACCACCACTTCAACTAGACCATTATAAAAGCTTGCTTCATGATTCTAAACCTATTAGCCTGCCTATATCAGCCTATGTGAAATTATATGTTGATCATTCACCTAAATCTGAAGATGGATTTAATATAATGATAAATGTACATTATGCAAACGTAGTTGGATTTGTTATGTATGTTATGGTATGCTGTATACCTAATATTGCATATGTTGTAAGTAATTCAAGTGAGCTTCATTGGAAAGCCATGAAACATTTGATTAAATACTTGAAAGGTGCTCAAAACTTAGGCCTCATGTTTAAAACTCATAAAAATGGTTTTAACTTGAAAGGCTATGTTGACTCTGACTTTGTTGGACACATAGATAACAGAAAATCAATAACTACATATTTCTATGTGATGAATAATACTTTCATTAGTTGGAAATCACAACTTAAAAAAACGATTGATTTATCTTCAACTGGGGTTTAAAGAATGCCTTTGGTTGAAGGGTTTACTAAATGAATTAGGATATATATAAAACCAGGTGGAGCTTTTTCTTGATAATCAGATTGCTATTTTCTTAAGTAAAAGCCCAATTTTTTCATGATAGGACTAAATATATAGATGTTAAGTTTCATTTCATTAGAGATAATTGAAAATGGTGATATCAAATTGACTAAAATTCCTATTAAGGTATATCTAGCTGATGCATATACAAAGATAATACCATTAAATAAGTCAAATGATTCTTTGAGATTATTAAATCTTGAAATTGAAAAGATCAAAATGAAGATAAATTTTGAAATTTTGAATCTCTTCAATGGGTTTTTAATGAATCTCCACTTGCACATTCTCTTCTTTGTCCAAAAAAAGTCAAGTTTGAATATCTACTTAATTGAATTCTTGCAAGTCCTCTTCAATTCTCTCACAAAAACTATGAATTTGTCTCATTTGATGACAATAATTGATGAATATTGAAGTATGACATATATATGAAAGGTCTATAATACGTATTATACTGTTAGGTATTTATAGGAGTGAAAATTTGGTTGAAAATAATGTCCAAATTGGTCTAAAAAAGAGTTCCAATCGAATAAAAAAAGTTGTCTTCATGGATTTTTTATCTCTGCACAATAGTCAGTATTTTTGGCATTTTCTTTCTCAATATCCGATAGAGGTGATTCAAAGTGAGTTGGAAAGATAAGTTTCAGGGCTACATCTTTTATAGAAATGGAATTTTCCCAATTCGGATTTTTATTATGCCAAAAATGTATCTCAATTTTCGACTAAAAACCTGGAATATAACTTGTATAATTGGAAATTGATTGTGATAATATTTTGATCATATTACATTCATTTTTAGTTCTAATTTCATCCATTTTATTTCCTAACAATCTTCAAGTATTATCTTGTGGTCTAAATCAACTATTGAATATTTACAATTTGGTCCTCAAACTTTGGACTACCATTTTTCTTTTGTTTCTTTCAATTCTTCATTCAACCATTGAGTTTTACTTATATAACATTAAATACGGAAATTTAGGATATATTTTGTCAAAATAATTATCAAATATCGATATTTTAGGCCTCCAAATAAGTGTATAAAATACAATTATCATGTTAAATAAGAGCAAATGAAGTTTGTTGATTTTAGTTTGAATCCACATTGGTAGAGTACCAAATTGCAGCAAATGTGGAGATTGTGGAGTTATTGGATTACTAAAATTTGGAAGCCCAGTTGTATTGACACAATTTGTTTGGGGGGGGGATTAGGGCGATTACGGTCCAAAATTAAGAAAATTGAAAAATACCCTATTAACTAATTATAACCTTTAATCACGTAATTAATACGGTCTAAATTAACTCTCCCAAACCCAACCCAATCAAAAGCCCCCATCTCGATTCCAAAAACTCCCAAACCATTACAGCAAAGAATTCAAGATCTGCATCAATGGCTACTGCTAGAACCGTAAAGGACGTCTCACCCCATGAGTTTGTCAAGGCCTACGCCGCACACCTCAAGCGTTCTGGCAAGATGGAGCTTCTCGATTGGACGGATATTGTGAAAACTGGACGTAATCGTTTGTGCTTGGTAGAGAAAATTTGTCTTGCTTACGAACAGATTTTGTAATTTTCGAATAATTGTCCGTTGGGTTCATTTGGATCTTAGATGGTGTTGAACATCATTTGAAATGGACCCACGCGGACACTCCAGTTGTCTTCATGTTTTCACTTCTTCTACTACTAGTTTTTCTCGAGCATTGTTTTCAGAAATCAGTGGAAGGAGGAAGAACAAAATTTCTGATTGATGGGGTCATTGATTTCTTCAATATTATTGTGGTTTGGTTTATGGGTTTCTTTTTTACCTGGGTTTTGGGGGAATGGGAGGAATATTGGGGAGGATTGAATCAGAAGAAGAAATGGAAAACATGTGGTTCAGAAGAGCCATTTTTGTGTGTTGTTGACAGTATAATAACAGAGTTACAGAAATGTTTGGCAATGGTAACCAAAACGCTTTTTTCAATTTTCCCCTTTTTTATGGTTAAGTTGTTCTTGTTTTAACATTAATAATCTGTACTGAATGTTAT
>CAIGRO010143766.1:0-22500 GCA_903798355.1 Fraxinus baroniana | reverse complement strand
AATACTTTTCCATGGGTTTTAAAATTGTAAATTTTGAATCCCAATTATGGAAACAACAAAACTAACGGAGAAAATAGATTTTTCATTAAAACAACAAATTCCGTTAAATTTTCCGTTAAAACAAGAATTTCCGTTTCATAAGCACTTTATATACATAGAAGAAATAAATTTTGAGGGATTTTGATAGTAATTTTTAAAATTGTTGCTTGTAAATTTATTATTCATTGATTTTGAATATTTTTTAAAGGAATAAATACATATATGTCATTTAGTAAAAATTTTAATTTATAGTTTATTTTATGAATTTTTTTTACTCATAAATGTTATTTTACTTATAAATATATTTTATTAAATATAAATTTATATTTAACTTAAAAACTTGAATAATGTTAAATATTTACTTAAAATCTCAAGTTAGTATTTTTTACTTCTAAGTTAATTTTATAATTTTAAATAATTTTAAGTGATTTTTAACTTATAATCAACTTTTTTATATTTCATAAGTGAATTTTTGTTTTATTAGTAGTATTTGTTTACATAAAAATAATTCTGGGTGATCTTTTAATACCCTTTGGTGCCAAAGAAACTGGAGAGCACAATTTTTTTAAGGACAATGCTACATTTACTTTTTCTTTTACTACATGGTTTATTTAAACGTCAAGTGGCGCCCCCCTATTGGAGGGGCGCCGGGCCCACCTGACACCCCTCCAATAGAGGGCGCCACTTGTCGTTTAAGTATATCATGTAATAAAAGTTTTAGTACATATAGAATTATCCCTTTTTTAATACCCTTTGATGAACCCTGCCATCGAAAACCGGTGAAAAAAAAACTCCCAAGCAGCCCTGAAGAAACGTCTTCAACCTACGACCATCTTCTCATGCGACTATTCTATTCTGTACTTCTGTCGACTGTCGACACACAAGACGGCGAACCGAGGATAGCCAACTGGAAACCGTTAATCCCACCCTTTGTGCCTAAACTCGAGGAACAAAAAAGCTCATTTTTTTTACCGCTAGTGTGTTGTTCTGGGGGCGTTCCTCCGACACTTCACTCCCCAACTCACCAAATTTCCGTGATCGCTTAATCTATTCCACGGGTAAAGGTTTTTTCTTTTATTTTTATCTATCGGTTTTAGGGGTTGAGAATGTGGGTTTTGTTTTTTCGGCTAGATTCCTTTTGCAATTTTCCTGAGAATTATATAGTTTCACTGAAGAATATTGTTTAATTGCTTGATGGGAATGATTGATTTTGATGTATTTTCCTTTCTATAATTTTTTTAATGACAAAATACCTAATAAGTTTGCAGATATTGGGTACTTTTGAGGTTTTAATGAAACTTGAGTTGATTGTTTAGCAATGAAGAACACTATGGCAGTAATTTCTGTTTCTCTACTTTTTCACCCAGGTTTTTATATGTGTTCTTCAACGACAGTAATTTCCGTTTCTCCACTTTTTCACTCAGATTTTTATTTGTGTTTCCCAGGAATCAAACAAAAGGAACTCATATTTGGAAAACTTTTTTCTCACTGACTTAGTTAAAACCATTCAAGTTTAATTACAATTGTTTTTAATTTTTTTTCCTTTGCTTTGCATTTACTGTACCCGACGAACTTGCTGGGTGCATAACTATCAAAAGGAAAAACTTATAGGGCAGGTTTCATGTAGATTTTACGAGGATAAATTTTGTGAAAAGTGATTTTTTTTGGAGAACTTATGATTAAGAAGTAGGGAAAAGTTGTTGGTCCATGTGCAATATTATTTAATTTGGAGAATACGTGTTTGAAAATTTGGGGAAAATGAATTTTAAAGAACTTGAACCAAAAGAGAGCTTATGATCCATTTTCATTCCAATTCTTCTTTAGCCCACCTAAAACCGTCCACCCATAGCCATTCTTAAAATTCGGTGTTATATATATACACGTATGTATGAGCCTATGAGCGTGTGTCAGTAAATTTTTTTCTTTATATTTTTGATTATTTTGGGAAAACCATTTTAGTGTTTCTATTTGCCATAAATTTAGGAACGTTGATATGGGGTTTGAGTTGGATCCTTTGGACGATATGATTGCTGAAGACACTGCGAAAAATGGTAAGAGGAATTCTATTTGTTTAATGTGCTTGCTGCTTTTATGTTTTCTGAGTTGCTAATTCGAACACAAACAAAGCTGCAGCCCGGGTCTGTGGTAAGTTTCAGCCTAAAGCAAAGCAGAGACCATCAAGAAAGGTCTCAGTTGCAACATCGGCTTCTTCCTCGCAGCCGGTCCCAACCATTGATGTCATTGAGGGGGAATCAAGTGTGATTCTCAATCCTGATAAGCCTTCAGAGCACTGTGATTTATTTTTTTTCTTTTTTTAATTATTAAGTATATGAGAATCAATCATCTAATAATGCTATAATTTCCAAAAACTACGAATAACATTTATGCTGGTTTCTTATGTTATAGGTTTCTATCGAGATGATCAAAGGAACTCCATTTTTGTCATCCTCTCATCACAAAATATTGTTACAATAGACAGACCAAACACCACAGCTGGCTTGGCGTCAGATCCAGATGTTGTCATGCCTGATGGCAAATGTAGTTGGCAATCTAACTTCGACAAATCAGGAGAGGTGGGTTCTTTGTTCTTGCTGATTTGTCTGTTGACTCAATTTGCCTGAAGCATACTTTTTGTAATTTCAGAATAGAGACATACTTCTTGGGTTGGAATCGCTAGATGATTTTCTTCCTCATGCTATGGCTGATATGGGTGAGCGAGATGCTCCTTTCTTTTGATGCTTTGTATATTCAGCTTTGATGCACATTTAGATGAATGCTCTTAACAATACTTGCTGCAGAAACCATTGCAGAAGGTTCTAGCACCAAAAATGCAGGACTTCCTGTCCCAGTTCATTCCTCTATTGATGCTTCCACCTGTCCTCAACAGTCAGCGGTCCAAGACCCCTTAACTGGTGGGGAACCTATCATTTCAATTAGTTATGATGGTGATCACATGGAAATAGAGTGGTGGAAACAGAGGTGAGGATCTATATATTTTTAGTCGCCTGGCTTTCTCCCTTCACCATGAAGTTGAATACTTATCAGTTGACTAATTTGAATTGTGGGAGTTGGTCAATTGCAGGAGATGGATATCATGGATACTCAAGTTTTGTCTGACTTAGCAACTAGTTTTGGTACATATACAACTGCTGTTTCTACATTGTAAATCTTGCTTATATGTTATTCTTTAAGCTTTGACCTAGCTCTTTGTGGCCAGGATGGTGCAGTAGAAAATTTCAACCAAAGCCAAAAATACAGATGCAGAATCAGATTCAGATACATGAAGCTACTAATGCTGATGGATTGGAGTCTGCATCATGTCTACAGGATTCACAGTCAATTCCTTCTGAAATTAAGTTTGGGGATAAATGCTCAAATCCTGCATTTTCACAGGATGATGTTCTGGATCTTTCAGCTGTGGGATTCACTCATGCTATTCCCTTGGAATCTATGCCTGAACTTATTGTGGATGAGGATCCAATAAATCTCGTGGAGACGTCTCAGTTGAATTCTGGCTTCCCTGGAGACCATCCAGAGGTTGTTCCAGAAATGCCAGCGGAACTTGTAAACCATTTTAACTTCTGCAATTAGATAGCACACATGTTTGCTTTAACGTGTTATCTGTTCCTTATGGTTTACTGATCCACCCTTTTTCTGAATGTTATTTGGTTATTATTTATATATAGAGCCGTGCAAGGACTAGAAGAGGTAAAACACGCACATCAATTCCTTCTCCAGAGCAGGAAAATGCTTCCATATCTGGCCAGAAGAATGAAGCTGGTAGATCTTTGAGGCCACGGAAAAATAAAAGAAATCTATTCCAGCTCGTAGATGAATTTGATGACGAGTTCCATGTTGATGGAGAATTTCCAGCCAAATGCCCTAGCAGTTCTGTTGTAGGTGAGGACAACATTTCTGACAAGAAATTTCAGGTGAAAAATGAATCCCAGACAAAAAAGGTGAAGAGGAATTCTGTGAAGCCCATTGGTGATAAAGAAAAACCAGCTGGAAAGCAGAAGAAGGCTAAGGAAACATCGGATCAGCCAGCGAAATCAAAACCTAAAAAGTTCTCTCACTCTATACTTAAGAGAAGACAAGGTGCAAGATCTGAGTGTTGAGAGCTGAAGCATATTTTGTTTCCTTATTAGGTGTTGACCATGAACCTTTTATGGTTTATAGTGGACAAAGTTTTGCTTGAAACTCCTGAGGATGAGATTGACTTCCAAAAGGTGCCTTTTAGGGATATAATTTTGCGTGCGGAGCAGCTGCAGGTATTTTCTGTGTGTGTTTTATAGCAGTAGCTATAACTGTAGCAGCAGCAACCGTAATTATTACTATGCGCAGTTACTTCCATTTCTGATATCTCTTGTTCACCATAATGCAGAAAAAAGAGGCAACAACTAGAGTACCATCTACAAATCAGAGGTAACGAAATTTTCATTAATTATCCCTTGTGTTCAACATATGGCTTTCCTCTTCCTCAGTGCAATTTTATCTTATTTTATACTGTTTACTAGGATATGCCAAATTGACACTTCCACCCTATGCCACCAAATTCCAAGCCAGTCCTCTTTGCATTTAGCACAAAAGTGTTTATGCAAGGAAGAATATGATATTATATGTTACAGAAAAAACATGTTCTCAATTCTATTTCAGGAACTCGTAGTGAGCAGAAAAGGATGCGCAAATGAAATGATTCTCACGGGTCCAGTGAAGTTAAGCCAATCGATCAATTTCTGGAGAAATTGTCCATGATAATGCAGTATAGTGTTTTACATGTTGGCTTTGTTAGCATAATTAAGCATGTACAAGTAAGAAGATTGCATGTACAGCAGCTATGTAGAGACTGTAATTCATTGATCGAACGTGGTAGCAGTCTAGAAAATATAAATTTCGAGTGATAACTTAGTTAATTGAATTCTTGATCGTGCAAGCAATATGTGTTTGATGTATGAAGTTCCTCTGATATTCTACTAACCATAAGTATGCATATTCAGTTCAGTCGTAATAGCATCTTGATGTTTCTACGCCTGTCAATTCTTTGTATCCACTTCTAAACAGGTTTTTCTTGTCTGCCATGCATGTTTGACTATATTTTTGAACAGGATTTAGTGTCAATAGCATAATTTTAATGATATCTGATTTTGGGTATTAGTTGTGCTGTGCAGTAATGTTAATCCCTCGGAGAACCATAATGAGGATGAGCCCTTTGCGTCTGAACAAGATGGAGAATATGACCGTGGACAAGAAGAAAACAACATATACCATTATCAGACTTACATGAACACGACCCCCAGAGTGAGATGGTCAAAACAGGATACAGAGTTGTTCTACGAGGTATATTGTGTTGTTGGTTATTTATATTTGTTGGAGACGGGAGAAAATAATGAAATAAGTCAATTGAACCTAAGGTCTTCAGCCCCACAACGAGTCTTAATTGCTAGTGAGTACCTACTCGGCGATTGAAAAACTTACTGCCATTTCTGGCGTTGTAGATCAGTAAACTAAAATGCTTCCCAACTTAGAAATTAGGAAGCTAGGGCTTCCTGGAAAAGAAAACTCTTCCCACTTATCTTTTTCTGATATAGACGGATTTTTACACATTGCTGTCTAGTTATGTAATGCCCTTCCATAAATCTTTATGGCATGAACTATGTCAATAGATCCAGAGACTCAACCATTGAATAAGTTAATTGTACCAAAGGTGGTCTTAAATTTGCCATAAGAGGTCTTAATTGCCTGCGACTACCTCCTCTGTCATCATGTCGATGAATCGATTAGAGTTTTTTCACAGATTTTCATTTAAGCTCTTTTCGTTTTGTTTCATTATGTATACGTATGATATATACTGTAACCCTTTGAATTGTAGGCAATACAGCAGTTTGGGACAGACTTTTCTATGATACAACTACTTTTTCCTGTTCGTACCCACGAACAAGTTAGGCTGAAATACAAAAGGGAAGAACGAAAGCATCCGATGAGGCTTGGTGAAGCTGTGACCGCCCGTGCTAAAGGTCCATTCCTGTCCTACTTATATCCTTGCCTATGAGATTTCACAGTAAAATGAGTCTGTTTTTGTGTATTTCAAATGTCTTTTATGAGAGATTTATCTTGCAGATCATTCCCATTTTGAAAAGGTTATTGAGCATTTACAACAAATTGCTGGTGAGGAAAACCAGAACGGTAATAAAGACAACTCGATAGATTTGACTGGCAATGAAGATGCTGAGGAGGGAAGTCATGAAGCTAATGTATTGACCTTTCTTATGTGTTATTTTCTTATTCCATTTAAAATCTGATGCCATTCGTTTTTTTTACAGTCCAAGCATGTGGGAAATCTGTGTCTTGTAATTTTCATGTCAAGAACCTGTATTTCTCAGGCCTGTGCACGTGTTGTGTCTTGCTTTCCTGTTCATGTCAATTTTAACCCCCTACACATTGGTTTTTTGTATCAAAATCACATCCTTTAGTAACGAACCTTCTAGTTTTCTGGAACTTGACGGTGCTTAACTGATACATTTTTGATGTTTTTTGTGCTGTGCAGAAGGGAGAACTGAAGACTGAACGTGAAGGAGGAGAAAATGAGGATACGGCTCAAGAATTTACAGAAATTCAAAGTCCCTTGAAGTCTTGTGATAGCGAAGATGATTTGTATCTATGGAGTCAATACAAGAGTGATATATGAAAAGTATTGGCTATATTTATCTGATCTTAAATGTTACATAATGGAATTTTGTTTATCTTCGCTTGTGGTTCTTGATGATTTGTAATCAAATGATACATAAGGTCCAGATCGGGAGGAAATTCGAACTCCCGGAAGCAAGGCTGCTGAGGTGTTTATTATCTCCTTAACAGCATTTTTTATCAACACATTTGTTCATCATTCTCCGTCTCCTGTGTGATGGACACTGATGGTTGCAATGATCTGATGTTTACGCATTTTCTTTTTAGACATACCATGTTCCAATGGACTAGAGATTAGCTGTGTGTTCAAATCGATTTTGTGGAATTAATATTGACACGTCACTGACATTCTTCCCTCAGCAAGAGGGCTAGAGTCCGATTATACCTTCATGTGAGGACCTTTTACTCGCGACTGCTCTTTGATGTTCATAACTGCACAAGTACTCTGGTTGATATTTTGTCGTCTTTTGTTCATTTACAGATGCAGATTCCCATTCCGCCGAGATGGCGTCTGCCTTACTTCAGCAAGAAGTTATTCAGCTAATTGAAGATGTTAATTGCAATTAAAATGTGATGTAATAAATAAAATTTGTAGCACAAATACTTAATAAACCTTGAAAATGTAGTTGATTATAGTGACCTCGACCCATCACATATTGTCCAGTTTTGAACGGTAAATTTTCTCGTCCTAACCTCTAATTCTCCAAGCACGTCCTAAAATTTTCATTTCATTCAAGTTAAAACAATAATAATATAAAAAAGTAATTATTTAAACGGGATAGCATAGCTGGATTGCTATTGTGCTATGTTTAAAGCTAAAATTTCTTCTTAGTTCCTTTTTGTAAAAAAAATTTAAGAATAATTTCAATTCATTAAATGAGAAATTAAAGTTAAAAAAAGGACAAATAAGAAAAATTCATTCTAATGTGGGTGGTTTTTATAATTTTTAAAATATGAGGGGGGCTCTTGTAATTTAATCTTGATAGAAAAGAGAAATTGCTAAACAAACAAAACGAAAACCTGTCATTTTCATTCGCTCACGTTACTTGTTTGGAACCTCGTCGAAATCTTGTGGATAAGTTTGGTAAAAATACATTGACGCTCGTAAGCCAACTCGAGTACCGGTCGCGAACTTCAGGCTTCGTAGGATTAATCGAGGTGCGCACAAATTGAGCTGAACAAAAAAAAAAAGAAGTAAATCAAATTCGATGTTTTAAGTATTTTTGCATTTGTGAATTTCGATGTCAAAATTAGTAGTAGTTATTTCAGTGAAGTAGAGAGTGCTGTTATGTTTCTGTTGTATTTTTGGGTTTTTCTAAAATATGTAAATGTTGACATCAAATTTCTGAAGTTACAAATCTTGTAAGATTTTTTGGCGCAATTCGAAGTGAGCTTTTGCAATTGAACTGATGAATTTTATAGCATTGAAACATGATGTTTTTAATTTTACCATAGCTGTTATAATTATTTTTTTATTTTATTTTAAAAGGATATTTGCTCCATCTTTTCCGTTGGCTTTCAATGAATTATTGGCCACATTCTTACTAATTAGTGTGTTTGAGCCACATTATTTTGGAATGATGGAGAATGTGTGGTTGAAAAAGAAGGAAATTTTATTGATGTAATAGAAAATATTATTTAATTGAAGAACGTGCGATTGAAAATGAGTAGAAAAATGAAAATTTTAATGTATACCAAACAACTCATAAAAAAACAAGAACACTTTATATCGGGTGTTGGGTTTGTGTCGTTCAATTCCACGCGGTCTTCTTGTTATCAACAAACAAATTGTCAGAAAATGACAAATTATGAACACTGATGTGGATGCTGTTTGACTATAGATTATTGGTCCTAGAAATTGCTGCCTCCTATTTTTCAAGGCGCTTTGTGGTTTTTGGTAGATTGATAACCATGTGATGCATGTATTATAAGTTAGAATTGACAATTTATTAGTTGAATGATAAAATATACTCTCTTCGTCCCAAAAAGATAGTCCTATAGTTATTTTCACACAGATTAAGAAATGATAGTTAATATAGTTAAAGTATTAAATTTTACTATTTTTTTCCATTTATACCTTTTATCCCTTATCTAGGTAGTTGGTGTTTATNGGAAACATGACTATCTTTTTGGGACTGACAAAAATAGTATACAAGACTATCTTTTTGGGACGGAGGGAGTATATAGTTTGTTCATGTGGTTTCATTGCTACCCGTTTGTATTACGAGGAACTGTTTTTACTCTCTGTTTGTGTAATCAACTGTTCATTTCCTCCCCCGTTCCTATGTTCCTTGGAAGTGAGATATTATCATCTCTTTCTTGCAAATGTTCCTTGTTTGATTGATAGAGAATTGTGTGATTTAGAGCATACTACTACTGCATTCTGAAGTTGAGGGAAGCTCATGTTGAATATTTGAACAAAGCATGGTGATGGTGGATGTTGGTAAAGGGCAATCTAATTAGGCAAAGGGCGCTTCATCATTTGTTAATCATTGCAGTATATGCCGAAGTTTTTTCCTTTATTATATTCTTCTTATTATTTACCTGGTATAACAGGGGTTTTTGTAAAAAAGAAAAATAATTCTGGTACATTTATTATAGGAAAATTCACGCCTCTAAGGCCCCCAAAATTTACCTTCTATTCTTTATTTCTTGACAGATGGATGTCCGTCTCCAAACAATCATAATTGCTGCACAGACAGATAAAAACCGTCCAAGGTTCCATCAAATCATCACTTGCAATGCAAGTAACCCATTCAAACAAGGGCCCTCTTGTAAAACTGACAAGAAGCCGACATGCTAACAATAAAAATTGTTGAGAATAAAAAAAAATCAACAAAATTTTGTAAGATATACACTTCATATAATCTTTACAAATTACAATATTAATGAACACGGAAATTTTGCTCTACACAAACCCATTGGGTCTTTCTCCATTCTTAGCAGACCTTTTCTGTACATCTGCATCATAATGTGCAAAGGCAGCATCTAAAGCCTGCATCAAGCAAGTTTTTATACGTAATCTGTGGCTGCTGAAATATCGACTTATGATCAAGGCCTGCATAAATGAAACGTGTTATGAATTAATTGAGAGTTAGCATTAAAAAACCTGAAGCATTGGATGGACAAGCAAGGAAACTTGATGCCGGAAATCTGATTGTACAGATTCCTTAATTTCCTGAAATTTAATAAAATGATACAAGAAATATTATACGTGCAGGTACGCAACCCAGTGTACGAGAAAATAGTACATATCCCAGATAACAAAAGATACCTGTAGCTTTGGATACACTTGCGACATGGCATCTTTCAATCTGGTTACCTGTGAACGAGTAAACTGTTTAAGATACTCAATAGACAGATTATGAAGCAGCGTTTCCAATGGAGGATTGCCTTAATATACTCTGGCCAGCAATATTTACTATGTAATTAGCAATTTTATGAAATTTCTGTATTGAAGATCAATAAAGGTCGCCAAGAGGGGTGGAATATTTTTTCTAAAAACTGAATTTTTGTCAAAGGTTCAAGTGTTGTTTACTCTCATCTTTTTCAAACATGAAAAAAGTGGTACAATTACCTTTGTATAGAGATACTTTGTCGTAATTGGATATGATGACCAGAAATGTTTCAATAATTCCTGGATAGACGTCCAATGCTAAAAAATAACAAACTACATTTAGGAAATATCATTAAAGAGTAACATACCAGAAATAACAATGAAAGCACTACGTGTTAGATCAAGTACTGGTGCGCACTCACATGTAAGAGATCCTCTCTAGTAACTTTTGGCAAACTATCCAATACGCTCTCGTTTGGGTTCTTTCCAAGATGGTATTTGGTGCTTGATATATTCTGGGTCAAGCCGCTGAGAACCTATATAATAATAGTGAGCAGTTTTGTTTTCCTGAATCAACATTCATATGACCACAAACATCTTTTCAAGTAAACTACATCATTAGAAGTTTATACCCACACACATTATAAATGTGAAGATGTAATACCGTAAAAGCAACTTCTGGATTTGTGATTGGTTCACTCAACCCCGTGACTTTAATCTCTGATACAAGTTCCTTTAAAGAACCATAAGCTTCAAGCGGGCTTACATTACATTTTAATGTCTTTGCACCAGAACCAGTAACTCCTAATGCATTAGCTTGCTGAGAATCGAAGTAGTCCCTAGGATCCTTTTTAAAAAATAAGACATTAGATAATTAACAGCATCGTTTTTCTTTTTAAATTTTTCTGAGTGTCACTTTATCAATAAATTTAGATGACATATATTATTGATATACCATTGCAAGTAAATAAATAAATGAAATACTCAAACCTTAATACAGAGGGGAGCAACTGCAGGGTCTCGAGGCCCCTGAAGATCATCCATCTCGGCAATTCGAGAGATCCTGTGCGAGAGATCTTTTTCTGAATTCCCTTCAGATGCTTCATTAGCCAACTCAGCTGCAAAGATACTAGAAAATATCACTTGCTCTATCTTTTTAGTTTCACAAGTAAAATAATAGCATACATATTGCAATTAGTGAGGGAAAGAAGCTATCCTCCAAGTCTCTAACCTTGTTTTGTCCGAGCAAGTGCTTCAGCCACAGACCTTGTGTCTCCAAGCTCAACATCTATTCTCAGATTGTAAAAACAAAAACAAAAGCCATTAGGCTGTCATACATTTCACTTATGCCATAAATATTTGTGTTAAAAATAATTCTCAAGCAATCCTCAAGCTCTTAACAAGTATAAATAATTAAATATTATTACTTTTATTTATTGTGCCAACCTACATTGGTTAGAAGTAAATAGAGAACCTGCTTTTCTTAGATTATTTCTTATGCACGCACATGCGCTCGTGAACACGAACAATAAAATGCAAGCAACAGACATGTAAGACTAGCATGTCGAGACTTTGACATTAGCATGAATTACAAGACCACTAACCAAAGTCACAACTCCCATCCTGTGACACAAACTAGCTAAACTGCTCTCTGTTACAAGCAATTAAAAAGGGATAGAAGATTGGAAAAATAGACCACCAAGCCACACACAGAATGGTGTCTGAATAGCGTGCACTCTTCGTCGGAGTATCATAAGTAAGCTTTGACAGATAATCTCAAACCCCTAGCAGGCATCATGTAGAGACTGTACTCTTCTAAACAAAATTAATTTGTCAACAAAATGTATCACTTCTTCAAACTGAAAAGTTTCAGTTATTTGATAAATATGCCTTAAAAGGCTTACAAAATGACCAACCTACAACTCTTCCTTGAAGCACAACTGCAGCATGCTGGTTGAGATCTTGCGAGAAATATCTTCTGTATGGTTCATATTGCGATTCTAAAATGTCCTTGCTCTCTTCACGAAGTAACCCACGATCCTATATGCCACAGAAGCATAACTTTATGTGAACAAAAAAGGCAATCAAACATAAGACCCTGTGAATCAATGTGATGTTTCCCAAAGGGCAGTTCAAGGCTACAATATCCAAAAAGGGAATGGAGATAAAATCACAAAGAATAACATGTCATTAACACTAACGATGTATAAACATAAACACATTAGTTGGATTCTACTTATTCTTGCTCTATATTATAATAATAAATATCAAGAACGAAGTGAATGAATCTAGCAATATTTGTTAATTAACCCAAAAATATAAGACTGCAGAATATAGATGACCAAACGTACCGGGAGATGTAAGTAGTCATCGCCTACATCGGCTTCCATGTCCAAAGTTGGATCAACACGCCTGATCTGGGAGAAGAAATGATGTGGAAAACAAGTTCAAATCCCAGTGTGAGAAGTTCAACATGTGGAAAATAATAAGTGCACGCTTCAAGTGTAAATCACCTTTCTACGAGCTTCATTTGCCAACATGTCATCTTGCTTCAGAAAAACGGCAAGCTCCTCATCTTCAGCAGCCTCAGCTGCAGCAGCAACTACATTTTTTGTACTGTGAAGATATTCCGCTCTTGAATATTTGGTCCAAAATTCCTTTTCTGACATCTGCATTACAAACATTTCATTGTCAGGGATTTCTAATGGCTATGTAAGTTCTTTTAGACAATATCCAATGGCACATAACTCTTTGAGGTTCCAACAAGTAACAGTATACCTTATACTTAATGATGTAGTATGCATCTAAATACTATCCTTCAAGTGATTGCACTTCAATATAGATTTAAACGTCGAAAGATGATACTTAGAACTTTATAATACATTTAGTTTCAATAAATATCTTTCATGTTATTATATACCCTTAAACAAGTATCCTATCTTGATAAAACCGAAGTGACTTGACTAAACTTGTTGTTTTCTTCAAATAATAATAACTCACAGTTTCACGTACTGTTAACACTTGCAGAACCCATTCTTACTATTTAAGCGACACAAAACTATATATAGTGGCTTTCCAACATAGAGAACATTGTCTTTCAAGGTTCTGTAAACCACATGGATTAAGAAACGGTGTAATTGTAGAATTTCAAAATCGTGTGGGGCCAACTACCATTATTTAAATATCAGGGAGTTTGTTTGATTTTTATTACCATTGCTCCAACAAGCAACTATTTTCATCACTCAGTAAAAGATGGGAAAAAGGTTTAAGGAAATTATCCAAAGCCTAATGGAACCCAGTATGAAGCACTAAAATATCAAGGAATCCAACTGAAAATTACTCCTGGAAAATAAAAATAATATTGATAATCATCATTATTATAATCATGGTCACACAGGCAAGCTGATGGGATATAAATGCAACAAGGAAATACATAAGAAAAGAACTTTCCAAGAAAGGAAATCAAAAACTGACATTCTCCCCTACCTTGATAGGAACAAACTTCAAATATGCTTGGCGAACAGCCGGTTTCTCAGCAAATATCTGCAGTAAATTTTAGAGTGTCAACAAGGATGACAATATGGGAGATACATACATCCAGTCAACTAATAACAGCATCAAAGGCTGCACATAAAAGAAAATAAAGTTTTCAACTACAAATTACTCTAGCGGAGTGAGATTTGTTCTTTCATACTTAGGCTTTACTTATGGTAAGACAAGGTGACTCAAAACAATATTGGACGGTAGCTTGAAGTTATGCACAAAAATATAAGAGTCTCTGAATGAAAATAGTTTAAATGTTAAAGCATGGTACCTCCAAATAACCCATCCAGGGCACAAAGTTACACTGGCTCTCTGTCATTTCAAGAGGAAAAGTAGAAAAGACAGCAAAAAAAATCATTGGAAAACAATAAACTTATTAGCTTTTTGGCTCTTCAGAAAATGCATCTATTTTTAAGACCTCAGGAGTTTCGGATAGTTAAAAACATTGTATAGAGCTTTCTTGGAAAGAATTAATTGGATTCATGTTTTCCCTCAAGTTTTCTTTCATTTGGGCCATTTCCCTTGTAACAATCACCGTATCAGTTAAAAGGACCATCCCATATAAAGTCTAGCACTGAAAATAGCTAAAAAAACGTTTATTTGTTATCTATGGTAAGAGACTAACTTAATCAAAAGGAAGTCACTTTCTGGTTCACAAAATTTGAATAAAGGAACTGTACCTGATGAATAATCTCTGGAGTCAAGTTGAATGTAACTCTGTTAGACTGGAAATACAACAAATAGAGACATGACAATTAGGTTGCATGTTGAACGATTAAAGATAAGTAAAAAAATCTCATATTGTGCCCATGTTTAAGCCAAATTATTGTAGAATGAGAATGAAAAATATAGTCGTTATCGGGGCTCATACAAAAAACAGAAAATTTGAATTTAAATGTTGATGTGATGAATAACGATCATATTTTTCATTTTAATGAGATAATAATGTAGATCACAAACTGAGAAATTATCAGACATCACAGACAGACAAAAGCAAACTTCAAAAGGACTTGGGGTTGTTTGGTAACGCGCATGTTTTCTGTTCTTCTCTGTTTTAAAATTTTGAAGTCATAAAAAAATGAATTCAAGTTTTTGTTTTAATCCATATTCAGTCATTTGAATTAACAAAAAAAAAAAAACAATGCTTCAGCAGGAGCTGCTTCGGTATTGGAAACGTCCTTAGTTTCTCGATTCATTCCGTGATGCAAAATCCATCATTGGCTAAACAATTCAAAACAGTTGCAAAAACTACAAAGAGAAAAATATCTTTGCATTACTTTAGAAATACCTATATTTTATGCTCATCAAACATATTAGAGCATCTCCATGGGACTCTCTAAAGAGTAAAAAAATTTAAGTACTCCAACAGGCTTTTTATATTTAACACTTAGTTTTACTACTCTTAAAAAATATTTATTGTTTTTCCCCATCTTTTATTTTCACTCGCTTCCCTCCAAATTATTGTATTATTTTCCTTATTTGAAAATTGAAATTCTTTGAATGCATTTAATTATATATAGTGAGTTTGTCTCACTCTGTGTCTCTTGGAGCATAATTTTAAGGATTGACTATTTAAAATAGAGAGCATCTTATGTTTAAAAAGTCTTTTGGAAATGCTCTTAAGATGTTAAATCTTATGGCTACCCAAAGAAAAGGTTTCAACCTCCATCTTTATCACTGCCCGCAGGCCCCAACAATCACAATTCAGAACAATGCTGCTCTTCTCCCATCAATCGTGACAATCATGAATCCTCTTGATGCAGTTTGCTTTCAAACAACCAAATCTTTCAAACACATATGATACCACTGTCTCACCACCCTACCCCCTCTCCTTCAGCCCCCAAGTCGCAGCAAACCACCACAGCCAGGACTGAACAAATCCACAAGCCACGCCTTCTGCAAATCACCATCAAGAAATGCATGCAATATGATGTCAAATCATCACCAGAAAAGATTGCAACAAATTCTGGAGAGCCCAGCATTGAGATGTACATATGCCTTTGTTAGACACCTCCACCAATTCCCTAACTCTTGGTGCTTCTTTCTTCTAATTTTTTCGTACATTTTTAGTTACTAGTGTGAATCGCTTTCAAATAGGGAAATATATAACATCCAAAATTACCGAAAAACCTTTTTGTTTTAAAATATAAGAACTAAACAAGTTCTTCCTCAAAATTGTAAGTTTATCTCTGTGTTATTGAATATGAGAACAGAAACAGATGAATTATCCAGCAGGCCCTTCAAGTAACATTCCATATTGAAAAGCAGTGCAGCCTAACAGAACCATCAAGCTAGGCCCTTCTGCTGTCCATAGGAATTTGAATGGAATCTAAACCGCAACACATACACAACAAGACTAAATTTCATCTATCATGGGACTAGGGTCTTGCATTCAGGAGTCAGGACCATAAAATTCACCCAGATCAAACAAATCCAGTTATGTTGACACGCAATAAGGAAGCTTTCTTGTACCTGACCATCCGATAAGGGTTTCACACTCCACATTTCATTTTTTAAGGCCACACGCTGCTTTGGCCTTCTTCTGTCATTCTGATCCAGTAATTTCTGCATCTCAATATTGTGATTATTTATCAGATATTTCTATCAGTAGCTTTAGACCTACTAAATGCAGAGCATGTCTGTCCTTATCAATTTTTCAAAGCTAGAAGTTAATTAAAATTTTCTAAAATGATATGTCAAACCAAATTGAAACCACTTATCAGAAACAGTTTACAGAAAAATTGCCTCTATAAATGCTCTTCCAATGTGTTCACCAGAACTGATAGAATTTTGTATTTGTGTATTGCGTCATTAATTATCTAACTTTCTTAAATATTTATCAAACAACTTTGTTCCAAAATAGAAAATTGTGAAAGCCATCCTCTGGGAAACGCTAATTATTATTTTGTTGAAAAAACTAGGATGGAAACAAGGCAAGATAAACGTGATAAACGACAACTGTTTCATTTTTTTATTGCAAACGATTGAAATATACCCTGAAGTTCAAATTTCAGTAGCTAACCTTCCTTGTCGCCCAAAATTCAGCCTCTGTCAGGATACCTCCTATTACAAATTGCTTGTGAAGCATCTGCAATTCGCTGCCAGTTACAGTATTTAGTTATACAACCTGTAGGTGGGATTTAAAGTAAAAAACCTATATATAAAGAATTCAGCACAAAATAATCCAACAAACTACAAAGATCAACTGAATTGCGCTGTTGTAATCTCATAGAAGGAATATCAGCCTTTTATGTTCATCATATTGTAAGAGAAAATATAGGGTTGAAAAGGCAGGCGAGAAATTGGAATATAACAAAATCTTAAGTGGCACCAAACATAACTTCCAAGCACAAACTCCTAAAGAACCATTTAGCTGCTACTTTAAATGTTGAAATAAACTATAGAGGATTAAAATAATCAATTTGATGCACAAGATATTTTATTAGACGACGACTTGACAGAATGCACTGAATATTTTGTCCATTGAGAAGCTAGTTGGTTTGAATGATAGGTCAAAACAGCCATATGCAAATTCCTTATTCATTTATTTGTCTCCAAATCAGCAATTTCACATCATAACATCAAGATAACCGTATATTAACTAACCTGACTAGCTCTTACGGAGCCAAGGTCATACAGGTAGGAAAACTCCTTTCCACATAATACTATACGTATCTATAGATCGTGGAGGCACTATCTTATGACCAACTCAGTTGCAACGAGGATTTAAGTGCATCATGAGATAATAAAATAGTCAAATTAAAGCAGCAACATAGGGATAGGGGTAGCCTTTGTACCACACTTGAATGAGATTTGAAATATGATTCCAGCCACTGAAAGATGTATGCACTGTGCAGCAAAGCATAAGTGGTCAAGTCACAATTTGTAATTAAATACTAGAAAGAAAATTTACTTGTCCTCCTGAAGTAGCTTAATCCGATGCTCCATTTCTACCGTGCTAAGCTGTTCACCCTGAAGTGGAGCAGCAGGCTTTTCAGAGGTAGCTTTTCCAGTTTCTCCATGAAATGCAATAGCTGCAGCTGCTCACAAGTCACCAGATACAATATCTTTAGCTACGTTAGCCTCTTATTTCCATGAGAACATAAATTTGAAAAGTAATCCAACATAGATGCACTATGTTCCTTACATCCCTGAGAACATAAATGTGAAAAAAACAATTCAGCATTGATACGCTGTGTTCTATATTTATCAAGTCTGGACTGAGCATTTACCCAGGTCACTGGGTCATTAGTTCAAGCGACAGTTCATTGTAGGGTGCAAAGTAAATAAAAGATATTTACATATTATAATGTAAATAAATTAACAATAATTTTTAAAAGTTAAGTCATATCTTTAGATCAAAATGTGTTACATTATATAAGTATTAAGTAATAAAAAAAAAATATACTCAAACCTAACTTTTTTTCGAAGCAAATCAGAGATACAATATAAGTTTATGAATAATCGGGTCACTTTTGATCCCCACATTGCGAGGTAGCCATAAGTAATACCCACTCACGTACCATTCATTTCTATCTATTTATAATTTAAACCGTTTTAAAACTTTTCAAACATGCTTTTAACTGTAAACCAGTCCATTCAATCTACCTAGACCAGCCTTGGGTCCAGTTTTCAGGTCGGACCTGCTAGTCCGGTGATTCTGTATGATTTCAATAACTACCCTTTGTCCTATACATTCTTAATTTGAAAATAAGTTTTCGAGCTAAAATTATAATGGTGATCTATATGTAATGACCACATTTACGTTAATAATCAGCTTTTGCAAAGGAGCACGTGACATAAATTTCATATGCCAAGAAAATCTCGAGCATGTTCACTAGGTTGCAGACTTGTTATCTAAAATGTAACTAGCAGCACATCGAAAATCCTACTAAACTCAAAAATTGAATAAGATAATGGGGATAATTAATATCAAATATAAAGTCAAAGTCCTAGGTGGAATATAAGCATATGGATAAGAAAAATAGAAAGAAAAGCAGCACACCCATCACGTGAAATTATTTCAATCCAACAAATAGAAACTTTAGCAGACTACGTGTGGCAATCTTAGATCACACAAAGCATGGTAATATCCAAGTTCAACCAAAGGTGGTGAATAACTAATGGCCGTGATGGTGACTTACCCACAAATTCTCGGCAAATATCACGATCAGCAAAATTATCAAACTCTAATATGTAATTTCCACCCTGAAATAATGCAGAACAAAGCTTGTTAATTTCACAGAAACTAGGCAACAGAAAATACATTGCTCGTGTTGAAAGATATTTGAGGGAAGTTTTGCAAGCATGTATCAGCTTAGTCCACGACTTCATACCTGTTCTTGAGTAAGATTAAGAAGGGCCTGCTTACTGGAACCCTCCTTGGTAAATTTATGGCCTGAAAAATGGAGATAATAGCAAAGACATCAATAAAAGCTCTACAACAGAAATATAACAAAGAAATTGAATAATGTAGACACTCCAGAAGACTAGTCATTTTATTTTCTCCTTTTCTGGTTTTTCGTTGGATTTTCAGTGTGGTTATGGAGTATGTAAGAGATCAGTTAAAACAGGAAAATTACTTTTGTGAAGAAAGACTCACCACACTGAACTACATCAGTCACTGGTGCTTATTTTATTTCAAATAACATCAACTGCAACCCTCAACACATGGAACTATAATTAAGAAGAATCTATGTATATCCTGGTAGAGAAGGGAAAGGTAGAAGAAAAGGCACCTTTAATCGTCCTAAACTCCACATTTAGCTTTCTGGATGAATTCGGATCATTTGGCATAAAAACAAATCTTTCCCTGGTCTGTAACAAGCAACGGATAAAACCAGATTAATCTATAAGCTGCATTTTTGACTAATTAATAGCTCTGGTTCTTAACTATAATCCATCAATCGCTAAATAGACACCATCGCAGCTCTTCTTTTTTTTTTCAAAGGAATTAATATAAAAACATGAAAAATGAACCCTAATTTGATTGAACAGCGCAACGGAATCAATGGTGAAAGATGCAAGAAATCATTGATCTGTCCTGCATTTCTGGTACATTTGATTTATAGGGTACCCAACTATCAGGGTATACTCAATTCAGCAGAATATAGCCCAGCAAAATAATTCAGGAGCCACACTGACGTCGAAAACAAGTCGGAAGCTAAAACAACGATATAAAAATATGAGTGCTAAGTTTATTACCATTTTGAGGACGCCAGGAACTCCGGGGTCCTTGACCGAAGACTTATACTTGGCACGCTTCATCATCTGCCCATCCATGTTCGATAGCTCAGGTATAGGCAAACAAAACACAAATACTCAAATCCTTACTGAAATAATCGATTAGAATAGTATAATTATCCAGTTTATGTGATGAACTGAAACTGAATGATCCAGGGCGACACTGAATCAATGAGAATCGGCTCAGCTCCTAGAAATGCACGAAGAGATCTAGGGTTTTCGAGTGAAGTATAATAATCTCTTCTCTGGCTGGCGTTGTTGGCGCCAACAGGGAAGAAAGATCATTAATCCGAGTGTCATCGCTTATCCTTGTATATATACAGGAGTTGGTGGCTATTAATCGGGTCACGATCAAGTTATTAGGCCGTGGCAGTCGTCCTCATTTTTTATTTTTTGCTTTCTTCATTTCAATCACACATTTTTTTTATAAAATAATAGTACACACAAATTTAAAATTTTTCATAATTTTTTCACCACACATTCTTCCATCAATCACTATTCCAAAAATCCTATTTTCCAAAAAAAATGGTGTCAAACACCCTGCATATATATGTGTCAATGTAAAAGAAAAATTTGGCACGTCACAGAGTCACTATTTCTGATCATTGTCATAATTCAAATTTTTTTTTCTTCACTTCACGCAACATTTCTCCATTTTCACACGTAGCTACACCGATTGCCATAACACCAACTGCCATAACAATGCCTTACGCACTTTCTTCACCCCTCTTTTCATGCCCCACCTCTCACAATAAAATTATTTCCACACATGGTGTTCCGATGTAAGTCTATACAAATAAGTGTTGACACATGACAAAATGCCCAACTCTTTTGGATCGAGGCAGTTGAGAGTTTCGAATATCAATGCTAGGGGAAGGTCAGTGATGGATAGACTACTATTTAGTAAACTTTCGTTGATAGAAAGGGTTGTTTTGGCATTTAATTTCGATATAGATTTCTAGACTCAAAAGTTATGTGCTTCTATATTGTTAAATATGACTTGAGGCACGTCTAACTTCTTAACGTCGATTATCTAAGCAATTTATTGAGGTGTTCTTCGAGCCAATTCTTACAGTCTGCTAGCATTCAAATGCCATAAAATTACTTATCTATCTAGATGGAAAAAAAAATTTGTGTTTGACGATGCTTGAGAAATCCTCAAGTAAATGCGAGTGAATGGTTATGGGATAACAAACGTATTAATCATTCAGAATGGTAAAATGTTGGCTCTAGAAAAAAAAAAAAAAAAAAAGGTTTAGCGCAACGCGGACACCGTGTTTCTGCGCAACGCGAAGACTTTTTTTTTTTTTTTTTTAAAAAAAAAAAAAAAAGGTTTAGCGCAACGCGGACACCGTGTTTCTGCGCAGCGCGAAGACTTTTTTTTTTTTTTTTTAAACAATGCATTTTCACTACGGTTTCAACTTTCTAGATGTATATATTTATGTATTTGAATTTGCTTGTTATTTGTTTTTCTCGGATGATTTCTTTGTTAGTTTAAGGTTAAGACTAAAGGTAGGGATCTCATTAATTAATGCATAATTTCCACTTTTTTTTGAAGGAATTCTTTTTAGTGTTGGTTGGAGTCAACTGTGCGCTTCTGATTATTATGATAATAATATTATTTACTAGAGCTATGTTCAGTTACTTCTCATTTCTCTAGTTCAAGTTTTTAGAGCTCAATGTTGTGTTGTACTAGGGAAAGTGAAAAAGTTAATGCCTGAAGATTTCTACTTTTAGAAAAAATTTAGGATTATAATGAATTTGCAAATGAAAAATGAACACTTCTTTACTATAATTTCTCAAGTCAATGCGAGCGAATGGTTGTGTGATAACAAGAGTATTAACCATTCAGAATGATAAAATGTTGACTCTAGAAGAAGAGAAGAGGAAAGGAAAAAAAAAACTTCCAGTGCCATGTCTTCGTGCAGCATGAAATTTATTTTTTATTTTTTATTGTGGTGCTTTCAATAACATTTTCACTAAAGTTTCAACTAACATTTTGAGATACATATTCTTTTATTAGTCTAAAATTGTTCGGGAACAATTAGAAAGGTTGGGGAGAGAGAAAGGAACTAAGATGGATAAATTGAAGAGGGGTGTGTACACTTTTTTTCCCTTTCTTTTTTTTAATTGGATTAGGTTATACCTGTAAATTTGTGCAAGCTTAAAGTTAACAGGATGCACAAGTTTAAATTTGACTTTTCAGTTCTCGCCCTTATGAGTGGGGGCTCTATTGATAATTTTAAAATTACTTAGACACGCAAGGAAAATAAGAAATTAAAAACTGAATTGAAGACATAATATAATCGCCTCAATGGTGTCTATTCAAGTTGTTTGTTTTGGAACATAAGTAGTGGATGTCCAACGTGGAATTCGCACAACTTATTATAATGGGTTAGAGGGAGGAGAAAATTAGACTACAGTTAAAATAAGAATGAAATTCGTATATTAAAATATACTAATATTGAAAGAGTATTTGGACGACCCTACCCTTAACGTCATTATTATTATTATTATTATTATTATTATTTTCTTTATTCTATTATATTGTAAACATATCAACACAAAACCAAAATATATCATGAAAATTAAATTAATAACATAAAGAGTTCAAAGAACCTCCGAATTTATATTATACCCAAAAGAGTACTTGC
>CAIGRO010143750.1:0-12949 GCA_903798355.1 Fraxinus baroniana | reverse complement strand
GTTTCAATCCATGTGGGTCGGGGCGTTACAGTTAGTCCACACGTCATCCATGCCAATTAAATATTTTTCTTTCTCCAAAAATTTACAAAGTTCATCGGCTAATTCGGTTTCATTCATGTCAGCTTTGCTAGGCATAGTAAATTATCTTAGAATATTGTGAATCAGTTCCTTTCTACTATATTCGTTAGAAATTAATACCCATGCGTGATTGTAGAATTTAAACATAACATCGGGACCGGTATATATCATTTTGAACTGTGTTGTCTTTGCAAGACCTTCCATGCAACAATTGATATAACTTGTAGTTCCTCAGGTCTTTCAGTGAGAAGTTTGGTTACTTTTCGGCCTCATCTTCAAAGCTAGTTGCGAATCTAGAATTAGAAGTCAGCTACGGGTGGCCCGTCAACGACCAATAGCAAAGTCAACTACGTCCATTCAAATTGAAGTCCCTATTTCCACCCTTCAAATTTCTTCACAGCAACCGTCGATGGTGGCGATTGTAAATTTTGGTGGATCGAGCACACACGGCTGCGTCCCCTTTTAGGGTACTAGATCCACCACTGGATCAATGTTGGGGTGGCATACTTAGCCACTTTCTCAATATAAATAGTAAGTAAAATTCTACTCTTATTTTTATTTTCAGAAAACATAGTTTTTAAATCATCCCAAGCTCTGTTAGTCCACATGTCATCCATGACGATTATATATTTCCCTTTCTCCAAAAATTTACGAAGTTCGTCGGCTAATTTGACTTCATTCATGTGAGCTTTACTAGGCTTAGTAAGTTGCTTTAGAATATCATAAAGCATTTCATTTCTACTATATTTTTGAGAAACAAAGACCCATGCGTGATAGTAGATACAAACTCAACATCAGGATTGGTTTATATCATTTTAAACAGTATTATCTTTCCAAGACTTGACATGGCAACAA
This sequence comes from Fraxinus baroniana, assembly GCA_903798355.1. Classification (NCBI taxonomy): domain Eukaryota; kingdom Viridiplantae; phylum Streptophyta; class Magnoliopsida; order Lamiales; family Oleaceae; genus Fraxinus; species Fraxinus baroniana. The sequence goes on along the minus strand of CAIGRO010143750.1, from coordinate 12,016 downwards.
TTGATATAACTTGTAGTTCCTAAAGTCCTTAGCGAGAAGTTTGGTTACTTTTTCGGCCTCATCAACAAAGCTAGCGACGGATCTAGAATTAGAAGTGAGCTATGGAGGCCATCGACGACCAATGGCAAAGTCAACTACGTCTATTCAAATTGAAGTACCTGTATATGCCCTTTGAATTTCTTGATAGCAACCATCGACGATAGTGATTGTAAATTTTGGTAAATCCAGCACGTGCCCGCGTCCCCTCGCTGGGTGCTGGATCCACCACTAGATCAGTGTTGGGGTCAACATATTTAGCAACTTTCTCAATACGAGTAGTAAGTAAAATTCTAATCTTCTTCTTGTTTTCAAGAAACGTGGTTTTTAAATCATCCCAAACCTTGTTAGTCCACATGTCATCCATGGCAATTAAATATTTTCCTTTCTCCAAAAAATTTATGAAGTTCGTCGGTTAATTCGACTTCATTCATGTCAACTTTTCTAGGCTTAGTAAATTATCTTAGAATATCGTGAAGCACTTCCTTTCTACTATATTTTGAGAAACAAATACCCATCGCGATAGTAGAATACAAACTCAACATCTAGATCAGTATATATCATTTTAACCAGTTTTATCTTTCCATGACTTGCCATGCCAACTATTGATATAACATATAGTTCCTCAAGTCTTTCAGTTAGAAGTTTGGTTACTTTTTTGGCCTCATCTTTAAACCCAGCGACGGACCTAGAATTAGAAGTAAGCTAGAGCGGTCGTCGACGACCAATAGCAAAGTTAACTACGTCCATTCAAATTGAAGCCCCTGTTTTCTCCCTCAAATTTGTTCACAGCAACCAGCGACGATGGCGATTGTAAATTTTGGTGGATCTGGTACTCGTGGCCGCACCTCATTGTCGGGTGCTAGATCCTCCACTAGATTAATGTTGGGGTTGGCATACTTAGCCATTTTCTCAAAACGATTGGTAAGTAAAATTTTACTCTTTTTCTTGTTTTCAGGGAATGCAGTTCTCAAATCATCCCAAGCCCTATTAGTCCACACGTCATCCATGGCGATTATATATTTCCCTTTCTCCAAAAATTTACAAAGTTTGTCGGCTAATTTGACTTCATTCATGTCAGTTTTGCTAGGCTTAGTAAATTATCTTAGAATATCATGAAGCAATTTCTTTCTACTATATTTTTGAGAAACAAATACACATGTGCGATATTAGAATACAAACTTAACATCAGGATCGATATATATCATTTTAACCAGTGTTGACTTTCCAAGGCTCGCCATGCCAACAATTGATATAACTTGTAGTTCCTTAGGTCCTTCAGTGAGAAGTTTGGTTACTTTTTCGGCCTCATCTTCAAAGCTGCGATGGATCTAGAATTATAAGTTAGCTACGTCCATTCAAATTGAAGTACCTGTGCATGTTATTCAAATTTCTTCACAACAACCACTAATGGCGACGATTGTAGATTATGGCAGATCCAGCACGCGTCCCCTCGCCTGCTGCTGGATCCACCGCTGGATCAATGTTGGGGTTGGCACACTTAACCACTTTTTCAATACGAGTAGTAAGTAAAATTCTACTCTTCTTCTTATTTTCAAGAATCGTAGTTTCTAAATCATCTTAAGCCTTATTAGTCCACACATCATTCCTGACAATTAAATGTTTCCTAGTTCGTCGGCTAATTCGACTTCATTCATTCAGCTTTTCTAGGCTTAGTAAATTATCTTAGAATATTGTTAAGTACTTTATTTCACTATATTTTTGAGAAACATATACCCATATGCAATTGTAGAATTCAAACTCAACATCGGGATCGATATATGTCATTTTAACAAGTGTTGTCTTTACAAGACCGCCACGCTAACTATTGATATAACTTGTAGTTCCTTAGGTCCTTCAGTGATAAGTTTGGTTATTTTTTCGACCTCATCTTCAAAGCATGTGATGGATCTAGAATTAGAAGTCAGCTATGGCCGCCGTTGACGACCAATAGTAAAGTCAACTATGTCCATTCGAATTGAAGTCCATGTGTATGCCCTTCATATTTCTTCACAGCAACCACCGATGGTGGTGATTGTAAATTATGGTAGATTCTGTATGTGCGGTCATGCCTTCTCATTGATCCAGCACTGGATCAGTGTTGGGTTGGCATACTTAGCCACTTTTTCAATACGAGTAGTAAGTAAAATTCTACTCTTTTTCTTGTTTTCAAGAAATGCAGTTTTTAAATCATCCCAAGCCTTGTTAGTCTACACGTCATCCATGAAAATCAAATATTTCCCTTTCTAAAAAATTTACGAAGTTCATCAGCTAATTCGACTTCATTCAAGTTAGCTTTTCTAGGCTTAGTAAATTATCTTAGAATATCGTGAATCACTTCCTTTCCACTATATTTTTGAGAAACATATACCCATGTGCAATTGTAGAATTCAAAGTCAACATCGAGATCGGTATATATCATTTTAACAAGTGTTGTCTTTCAAAGACCTGTCATGCCAACTATTAATATAACTTGTAGTTCCTCAGGTCCTTTTGTGAGAAGTTTTGTTATTCTTTTGGCCTCATTTTCAAAGCCAGTGACGGATCCAGAATTAGAAGTGAGTTAGGGTGGTCGGCGACTGTCGACGAGCAAAGTCAATTGCGTCCATTCAAATTGAAGTCCATGTTTCTGTCCTTCAAATTTGTTCACAGCAACCACCGAAGACGACCGTTGCAAATTTTGGCGGATCTAGTACGCGCGGCTACACCTCCTCACTGGGTGCTGGATCCTCCGTCGGATCAATGCTGGGGTAGGAGTACTTAGTCGTTTTCTCAATTTCAAAAATAAGTAAAATTGTACTTTTCTTTTTCTTTTCAGGAAGCGCTGTTTTTAAATCATCCTAAGCCTTGTTGGTTCACCGTCATTCATGATGATTAAATATTTACCATTCTCCAAATATTTATGACGTTTGTCAGCTAATTCGACTTCATTCATGTTAGCTTTGCTAGGCTTGGTAAATTGTCTTAGAATATTGTGAAACACTTTCTTTCTACTATATTTTTAAGAAACAAATACCCATGCACGATTGTAGAAATCAAACTCGACATCGGGATCGGTGTATATCATTTTAACTAGTGTTGTCTTTTCAAGACTTTCCATGTTAACTATTGATATAACTCGTAGTTCCTCAAGTCCTTTAGGGAGAAGTTTGGGTACTTTTTTGGCCTCGTCTTCAAAGCTAACGACGAAGCTAACGACTAATCCAGAATTAGAAGTCAACTGGGACGGCAGTCGATGACCAAGAGAAAAGTCAAATATGTCCATTCAAATTGAAGTCCCAGTTTTTGCCCTTCAAATTTGTTCACAGTAACCATCGAAGATGGTGATTATAAATTTTGGTGGATCCAGCAAGCGTGGCCCCACCTCCTCGTCGAGTACTAGATCCTCCATTGGATCAGAGTTGGGGTTTGCATACTTAGGCACTTTTCTCAAAACGAGTAGTAAGTAAAATTGTACTCTTCTTATTTTTAGGGAACACAAATTTTCAATCATCCCAAGCCTTATTAGTCCACACGTCATCCATGACAATTAAATATTTTCCTTGCTCCAAAAATTTACGAAGCTCATCGGCTATTCGACTTTATTCATGTCAGCTTTGCTAGGCTTAGTTAATTGTCTCAGAATATCGTGAATGAGTTGCGTTATACTATATTTTTGAAAAACAAATACCGATGTGTGATAGTAGAATACAAATTGAACATCAGGATCAATATATATCATTTTAACCGGTGTTGTCTTTCCAAGACCTGCCATAAAATAATTGATATAACTTGTAGTTCCTTAGGTCCATTAGTGTGAAGTTTTGTTGCTTTTTCGGCCTCATCTTCAAAGCCAGCGGCGGATCCAGAATTAGAAGTCAGCTATGGCAACCGTAGAAGACAATAGCAAAGTCAACTATGTTCATTCAAATTGAAGTACCTATTTCTATCCTTCAAATTTGTTCACAGCAGCCACCGATGATGTCAATTGTAAATTTTGGCAGATCCAGTACGTGCGGCCTTACCTCATCATCGGGTACTGGATCCTCCACTAGATTAGTGTTGAGGTTGGCATACTTAGCCACTTTCTCAATTTGAATAGCAAGTAAATTCTGTTCTTTTTTTTCGAGAAACGCAGTTTTTAAATCATCCCAAAGCCCTGTTAGTCTACACGTCACCCATGACGATTAAATATCTCCTTTTCTCCAAATATTTACGACGTTTGTCGGGTAATTGGACTTCATTCATGTAAGCTTTGCTAAGCTTTGGAAATTGTCTTAGAATATTGTGAAGCAATTCCTTTCTACTATATCTATATTTTTTTAGTAACAAATACCCATGCGCGATAGTAGAATACAAATTGAACATCGAGATCGGTATATATCATTTTAACCTGTGTTGTCTTTCCAATGCCTTCCATGCCAACTATTGATATAACTTGTAGTTCCTCAGGTCCTTTAGTGAGAAGTTGGTTAGTTTTGCAGCCTCATCTTCAAAGCTAGTGGCGGATCCAAAATTAGAGGTCAGCTAGGGCTGTCATTGATTGTTGACAACCAATAATGTAACGACCCGACCTTGCACCGCAGTCTTTATCATATCATACGTACTTTCCGCTTTGGGAGAGCACATGCCCATCTTACCCCTCACGACTTTCTGACGCATCCACAAGATTTAAACCCAAGACCTTCCTTGTATGGGAGACTTAAGTTGAATCCTAGTACCAACTAAGTTTGGCAATTGATACTAGGATTGGGCTTGCCAATTAGTACTAGGATTCAACTTAAGTCACCCATATGATGGAGGTCTTGGGTTCGAATCCTGTGGACGCGTTAGAAAGCCATGATGGGTAAGCTGGGTCTGTGTTCTCCCAAAGCGGACAGTACGTATAATATGATAATGACTACAGTGCAAGGTCAGACTATTACAAATAACAAAGTCAACTACGCCTACTCAAATTGAAGTACTTGTTTTCTCCCTTCAAATTTCTTCACAGTAACCACCGACGACGGCGATTGTAAATTTTGGTGGATCCAGCATGCGTGGCCGCAACCCCGTGCTGGATCTACCCTTGGATCAATGTTGGGGTTGGCATACTTAGCCATTTTCTCAACTTGAATAGTAAGTAAAATTTTACTCTTTTTTTGGGAAACGTAGTTTTTAAATCATCATAAACCCTGTTAGTCCACAGTCATCCATGACGACTAAATATCTCAATTTCTCCAAAAATTTACTCTTCTTCTTGTTCTCAGGAAATGCAGTTTTTAAATCATCTGAAGCCTTGTTAGGCCACACGTCATCCATTACAATTAAATATTTTCCTTTGTCCTAAAATTTAGGAACTTCGTCGGCTAATTCGGCTTCATTCATGTCAACTTTGCTAGGTTTAGTAAATTATCTTAGAATATCGAGAAGTACTTCATTTCTACTATATTTTTGAGAAACAAATACCCATGCATGATTGTAGAACTCAAACTCAGTATCGGGATCGGTATATATCATTTTAACAGTATTTTCTTTCCAAAACCTGCCAAGCCAACTATTGATATAACTTGTAGTTCCTCGATTCTTTCTGTGAGACGTTTGGTTATTTTTTCGACCTCATCTTCAAAGCCCGTGACGGATCCTGAGTTAAAAGTTAACCAGAGCAGTCGTCGTCGACCAATAGCAAAGTCAACTACGTCCATTCAAATTAAAGTCCCTGTGTCTGCCCTTCAAATTTCTTCACAACAACTACCAATGATGGCGATTGTAAATTTTGGCGGATCGAGCAGTAAGTAAAATTCTACTTTTCTTCTTAATTCAGGAAATACAGTTTTAAATCATCCCAATCCTAATTAGACTACACCTCATCCATGACAATTAAATATTTTCTTTTTTCCAAAAATTTAAGAAGTTCATTAGATAATTCAACTTCATTTATGTTAGCTTTGCTAGGTTTAGTAAATTGCCTAAGAATATCTTGAAGCACTTTGTTTCTATAATATTTTTTAGAAATAAATACCCATACAAGATTGTAGAATTCAAACTAAACATCGCGATCGGTATACATCGTTTTATTAGTTTGTCTTTCCAAGACCTGCTATGCCTACTATTGATATAACTTGTAGTTATTCGGGTCCTTCAGTGAGAAGTTTGGTTACTTTTTTTTTGCCTCATCTTCAAAGCCAGTGGCGGATCCGGATTTAGAAATCAGCTAGAGCAGCCATTGATGACTAGCAGCAAAGTGAACTACGTCCATTCAAATTAAAATCCCCGTATCTGCCCTTCAAATTTCTTCACAGCAACCACCGACGACAGCGAATGTAAATTTTGGCGGATCGAGATGTAAGTAAAAGTCTGCTCTTCTTCTCATTTTCAAGAAGTGCAGTTTTAAATCAACCCAAGCCTAGTTAGTCCTCACATCATCAATGACAATTAAATATTTCCCTTTATCCAAAAATTTACAAAGTTAGTCGGCTAATTCGACTTCATTCATGTCAACTTTGCTAGGCTTAGTAGATTGTCTAAAAAAAACTGTGAAGCACTTGATTTCTACTATATTTATGAGAAACAAATACCCATACGTGATTGTAGAATTGAAACTCAGCATCGGGATCGGTATATATCATTTTAACCAGTGTTATCTCTGCCATGCTTTGTAGTTCTTCAGGTCCTTCAGTGAGAAGCTCGGTTACTTTTGCGGCCTCATATTCAAAGCCAACGGTGGATCAACTAGGGCGGCCGTCGACGACCAATAGCAAAGTCAACTATGTCCATTCAAGTTGAAGTCCCTATGTTTGCCCTTCAAATTTATTCGTAACAACCACCGATGGCAAAGATTGTAAATTTGGGCGGATCGATCAGTAAGTAAAATTCTAGTCTTTTTCTTATTTTTAGAAAATGTCGCTTTTAAAGCATCATAAGCCTTGTTTGTCCATACGTCATCCATGACAGTTAAATATTTTCCTTTCTCCAAAAATTTATGAAGTTCGTCGGCTAATTCAACATCATTCATGCCAGCTTTGCTAAGCTAAAAAAATTATCTTAGAATATCGTGAAGTACCTCCTTTCTACTATATTTTTGAGAAAAAAAATACATATGCACGATTGTAGAATTCAAACTCAACGTCGGGATCGATATATATTTATCACTTTAACCAGTGTTATCTTTCCAAGAACTACCATAAAAACAATTGATATAACTTGTAGTTCCTTAGGTCCATTAGTGAGAAGTTTTGTTACTTTTTCGGCCTCATCTTCAAAGCCAGTGGCGGATCCAGAATTAGAAGTCAGCTAGGGCGACCGTCGACGACCAATAGCAAAGTCAACTACATTTACTCAAATTAAAGTCCCTGTGTCTGTCCTTCAAATTTCTTCACTGTAACCACCGACGGCGACGATAGTAAATTTTAGTGGATCGAGCACGCGCGGTCGTGTCCTCTCGCCGGCTGCGGATCCGCCATTGGACCAATGTTGGGGTTTGCATACTTAGCCACTTTCTTAATACGAGTAGTAAGTAAAATTCTACTCTTCTTTTTGTTTTTCAGGAAATGAAGTTTTTAAATCCTCCCAAGCCTTGTTAGTCCACACGTTATCCATGATAATTAAATATTTCTCTTTGTCTAAAAATTTACGAAGTTCGTCGACTAATTCGACTTCATTCTTATCAGTTTTTCTAGGCTTAGTTCATTGTCTTAGAATAGCATGAAGCACTTCCTTTCTACTACATTTTTGAGAAACAAATATCCATGCGCGATTGTAGATTTCAAACTCAACATCGGGATTGGTATATATCATTTTAACCAGTATTGTCTTTCCAAGACTTGCCATGCCAACTATTAATATAACTTGTAGTTCCTCGGGTCATTCAGTGCGAAGTTTGGATACTTTTTCAGCTCATCTTCAAAGTTAGGGGCGGATCCAGAATTAAAAGTCAGCTAGGGCAGCCGTCGACGACCAATAGCAATGTCAACTACGTCAATTCAAATTGAAGTCCTTGTGTCTGCCCTTCAAATTTCTTCACAGCAACCACCGATGGTGGCGATTGTAATTTTCAACAGATCAAGTACGTGTGACTGTGCCCCCTCGTCGGGTGCAGGACCTGCCATTGGATCAATGTTGGGGCTGGCATACTCAGCAACTTTCTCAATACAAGTATTAAGTAAAATTCTACTCTTCTTTTATTTTTTAAAAACGTAGTTTTTAAATCATTCCAAGCCTTATATGTCAACACATCATCCATGAAAATTAAATTTTTTTGTTCTCCAAAAATTTACGATGTTCGTCGGCTAATTCGACTTCATTCATGTCAGCTTTGCTTGTCTTAGAATATCGTAAAGCAATTCATTTTTACTACATTTTTGAGAAACAAATTCCCCTGCGCAATTGTAGAATTCAAACTTAAGATCGGAATCGGTATATATCATTTTAACCAGTGTTGTCTTTCCAAGACCTGCCATGCAAGCTATTGATATAACTTGTAGTTCCTCAGGTCCTTCAGTGAGAAGTTTGTCAAACTCAACATTGGGATCGGTATATATCATTTTAACCAGTGTTGTTTTTCAAAGTCCTGTCATGCCAACTATTGATATAACTTGTAATTCCTCAGGTCCTTCAGTGAGAAGTTTGGTTACTTTTTCGACCTCATCTTCAAAGCCAGGGCGAATCCAGAATTAGAAGTTAATTAGGGCGGCCGTCGATGACCAATAGGAAAGTTAACTACGTCAGTTAGGGCGGCCGTCGACTAATTCGACTTCACTCATGTCATCTTTTCTAGGCACAGTACTTATCTTAAAATATCATGAGGCACTTCCTTTCTACTATATTTTTAAGAAACAAATACTCATGCGCGATCTTAATCAGTGTTGTCATTCCTAGACATGCCATGCCAACTATTGATATAACTTGCAGTTCCTAGGTCCTTTGGTGAGAAGTTTGGTTCCTTTTTCTGCCTCATCTTCAAAGTAAGCAGCGGATCCAAAATTAAAAGTCAGCTAGGGCGACAGTCGTCCGTCGACGACCAATAGCAAAGTTAACTACAACAATTCAAATTGAAGTCCCTATTTTCGCCCTTCAAATTTCATCACCGCAACCACAGACGATGGCGATTGTAAATTTTGGCGACTGCGCCCCCTCGCCGGTGCTGGATCCGCTACTGGATCAATGTTAGGGTTAGCATACTTAGCCACTTTCCTCAATACGGGCATAAGTAAAATTCCACTTTTTTTTAAGTAATCACAGTTTTTAAATCATTTCAAGCTTTGTTAGTCCACACGTCATCCACGACAGTGAAAAATTCTCCTTTCTCCAATAATTTACGACGTTCATCTTCTAATCAATCCATTCGTGTCAACTTTGATAGGCTTAGTACATTGTCTTAGAATATCTTGAAACACTTATTTTCTACTATATTTTTGAGAAACAAATACTGATGCATGATTGTAGAATTCAAACTCAACATCGGGATCGGTATATATCATTTTAACCAATGTTGTCTTTTCGAGACTGCCATGCCAACTATTGATATAACTTGTAGTTCATCAGGTCCTGTAGTGTGAAGTTTGGTTACTTTTTCAGCCTCATCTTCAAAGCTAGCGAAGGATCCAAAATAAGAAATCAGCTAGGGCGGCCGTTGATGACCAATAGCAAAGTCAACTACATACATTCAAATTGAAGTCCCTATGTCTACCCTTCAAATTCCATCACAGTAACCATCGGCAGAAGTGATTGTAAATTTTGGTGGATCCAGGACACGCACGGCTGTTCTTCCCTTCGGGAGCTGAATCCACCACTGAATCAATTTTGGGGTTCTTATACTAGCCACTTTCTCAATACGAGTAGTAAGTAAAATTCTACTCTTCTTCTTGTTTTCTGGAAACGTAGTTTTTAAATCAAGTAAAGCCATGTTAGTCAACATGTCATCCTTGACAATTAAAAATTTTCCTTTCTCCTAAAATTTACGATGTTTTTCGGCTAATTCGACTTTATTCATGTCAGCTTTGCTCGGCTTTGTAAATTATCTTAGAATATCATGAAGCACTTCGTTTCTACTATATTTTTGAGAAACAAATACCCTTGCAAGATGTAGAGTTCAAACTCAACATTGGGATCGGTATATATCATTTTAACCAGTGTTGTCTTTTCGAGACTACCATGCCAACTATTAATATAACTTGTAGTTCAACGGGTCCTGCAGTGTGAAGTTTGGTTACTTTTTCAGCCTCATCTTTAAAGCCAGCGAAGGATCCAGAATAAGAAATCAGCTAGGGCAGCTATTGACGACCAATAGCAAAGTCAACTACATACATTCAAATTGAAGTCCCTATGTTTACCCTTCAAATTCCACCACAGCAACCATCGACGACAACGATTGTAAATTTGGTGGATCTAGGACACGCGTGGCTGTTCTCCCCTTCAGAACTGGATCCACCACTGAATCAATTTTGGGGTTCTTATACTAGCCAATTTCTCAATACAAGTAGTAAGTAAAATTCTACTCTTCTTTTTGTTTTCTGGAAACGTGGTTTTTAAATCAAGCAAAGCCATGTTAGTCAACATGTCATCCTTGACAATTAAAAATTTCATTTTTCCTAAAATTTACGAATTTCTTCGGCTAATTTGACTTTATTCATGTTAGCTTTGCTGGGCTTTGTAAATTATCTTAGAATATCATGAAGCACTTTGTTTCTACTATATTTTTGAGAAACAAATACTCATGCAGGATTGTAGAATTCAAACTCAACATCGAGATCGGTATATAACATTTTAATCAATGTTGTCTTTCAAAGACTTGCCATGCCAACTATAGAGATAACTTATAGTACATCAAGTCCTTCAGTGAGAAGGTTGGTTACTTTTTCAACCTCATCTTCAAGGCCAGCGACAGATCTAGAATTAGAAGTCAACAAGGACAGCCATCGACAACCAATACCAAAGTCAATTACATCCATTCAAATTGAAGTCTTGTGTTTGCCCTTCAAATTTCTTCACCGCAACAACGGACGGCGACGATTGTAAATTTTGGTAGATTCAGCACACGCGCCGTCCATTCCCTCACCGGGTGCTGGATCTGCCATTGGATTAATATTGGGGTTGGTACACTTAGCCACTTTCTTAATACGAGTAGTAAGTAAAATTCATCTCTTCTTCGTGTTTTCAGGAAATGTAGTATTTAAATTATCCCAAGCCTTATTAGTCTACACGTAATCCATGACAATTAAATATTTTCCTTTCTCCAAAAATTTATAAATTTCATCAGCTAATTCGAGTTCATTCATGTCAACTTTGCTAGGCTTAGTAAATTGTCTTAAAATATTGTGAAGCACTTCCTTTCTAGTTTATTTTTGAGAAATAAATACCCATGCGCAATTGTAGGATTCAATCTCTACATCAGGATCGGTATCTATCATTTTAACATGTGTTGTCTTTCCAAGACCTGTCGTGACAACTATTTATACAACTTGTAGTTCCTCAGGTCCTTCAGTGAGAAGTTTGGTTACTTTTTCGAACTCATCCTCAAAGCCAGGGTGGATCCCGAATTAGATATCAACTAGGACGGCCGTCGATGACGAATAGGAAAGTCAACTACGCCCATTCAAGTCAAAGTCTCTGTATCTGCCCATCAAATTTCACAGCAACCACCGACGACGACGATTCTAAATTTCATAAGATTGAGCACGCGCAGCCGTACCCTATCGTCGGGTCCACTACTGGATCAATGTTGGAGTTAGCATACTTAGCCAGTTTATTAATACGAACAGTAAGTAAAATTCTATTCTTCTTCTTGTTTTCACGAAATGCTGTTCTTAAATCATCCCAAGCCTTGTTAGTCACCTCATCCATGACAATCAAATATTTTCTGTTCTTGAAAAATTTATGACGTTCGTCGACCAAACATCAGGATCGGTAAATGTCATTTTTACTAGTGTTGTATTTCAAAGAGTTGCCATGCCAACTATTGATATAACTTGTACATCAAGTCTTTCAGTGAGAAGGTTGGTTACTTTTTCGACCTCATCTTTAA
>CAIGRO010143735.1:0-11676 GCA_903798355.1 Fraxinus baroniana | reverse complement strand
TTTTCTAGGAAATTTTTTTTTCTTTACTTTTTGGCAATTGAAACAAATTTTATAACCAATTGTGAAAAAAATTATCACTTTAATGGACAATTTTCATGTAAAACAAAGTCAAACGAACACAAAATTTAAAAAAATTTCAGATAAAAAATTATACCAATCAAATACACTTAATTACAATTCCCAGTAAAATAATTTTCCTTTCCGCCCATTTTCCACCCTACCAATCAATCGACCATAAAGTTAATGCCGCCGACATATAAAGTTGAAAAATAATAAAAATGCAGTAGTCCCAACTTCCAGGACAGATCTCTCGATTTTTCTATCGAATTCTTGTCGGGTATGGATTATTAGTTTCCCCAATTAATTAATTAATTATTTTTTCTGGACTGAATCTTTTATATAATTCTCTGCAATAATTTTGAAATACAATTTCTATGTATGTAGCAATTTACCGAGGTTTTTCAGAAAATCACTCTCCGATTGATGTATACTGTTAAAAGAATGGAGTTTTTTTTTGTTAAAATTGTCAAGTTCTTAAAGATTGCAATGGGTTTGAATGATTTTCAGATTTCTTTACTGTCTTTTAGGTAAATTCCAGTACACAAACAGGCTATTTGATAATTTTTATGTAATTCTAATGAGTAATGATGTTGCTACAGTGCAAAACGAAATAAGTATACATGGATACTTTGAATCTCGATTTTGTTTGCTACTCTCTAGATGGACATGAAATAAGCTACTTTTATTATGTGATGCAAATATACTTGTGAAATGTTGATGATATAGATGTTTCACATTATATGAATACATTGATAACACACGATTCATTTTTGAGTATTAGTTGTAGATTGTTTTGGACAATTAATACGTCTTAGCCCTTATGGGTAGTAACTTCTTTCTAGTTGGGGTTTTCTCTTGCAAAGTTTTTGTTATGATATACTCTTATTGGTGTCCTATTTCAGAAATGTATGATAATCTTGAAGCTCGACCTGGGGTGCAGATACCATCTTCCAACACACAGCCAAATCCTTTTGGGAATACATTCTATGGTGCTAGTTCAGGATTTATTAGAGGTGGACTGGGTGCTTACGGAGGGAAAATCTTAGGATCTAGCTCTGAATATGTGCAAAGCAATGTAAGAGCTTACGAGGCACGTGATGAGAAATTATATTGTATAGTTTTGAAGTGTGTTGGATAACTACCAATGACCTTTGTATTGCTTGATGATGCTGATAAATGTGATCTTCTCTGCTATTATTTATGCCCCCACGAAGTTAGAATTTTATTGTAATATTTCTCCATTGTTGCGTTCATTGAAATAACAGATTAGCAGGTATTTTTCTGACCGTCAATACTATTTCCAAGTGAATGACCATTATGTAAGGAATAAATTGAAGGTTGTTCTTTTCCCATTCCTTCACAGGGTAAGAGTTGTTCCTCCATAATGTTTTATTTTGCACTTGATCTGCTCCATTTCTAAAGTAGTTATCTTGTTTCTTAATTTACTCAGGGTCATTGGACAAGAATCGCTGAGCCAATGAGTGGGAGGCTCTCCTACAAGCCCCCAATTTACGATATCAATGCTCCAGACTTGTACATTCCATTCATGGCATTTGGTACCTATGTTGTTCTTGCTGGCTTATTATTGGGTCTTCAAGGGAAGTAAGTCTGTCAAGCCATCTCGTATGTGTTTTAAGTGTCCTTTTCTGTAGCCTGCTATTGTTTCTGTGCGAAGTAAACCTCTTGCTTTATGGTTCTTGGAGAGAATATGAGTAGTGCAGATGAGAAATGAATTCAGTAGTTCTAACCCTGAGGGGTAGCTCAATTGGTCAGGCCTTGGGTTTGCTCCCCAATGGTCACCAGTTCGAGTCCCCTCAGGCCACTGAGGTGAGAAANCCACTGAGGTGAGAAACGGCTGTAAACTTCGGGGTCCCGTGGGATTAGTCGAGGTGCGGGCAAGCTGGCCCGGACATCCACGGTTATAAAAAAAAAAAAAGTAGTTCTAGGCTGGATATATTTCTCGTACCATCTTGAAATAGCTGTCATGGCATCGTAGATAATTAGAATATTATCTTGCATATTCTCCTCTACTCTTTTCTCTTCTGTCAGTCTAGCTTTCTTATTGTCGAGTCTTCATGGAAAGGATATTTAAACGAGTTACCCTCAATTTCTATTGTTGGTAATTGGTATTCTTCTCAGTTCTCAGTCCCCCCTATCTTCCATCTGAAGCCAGTTTCCTTTATACGAGGAGAGAACATTCCCAGCTTATTTTAAAATTGATTGATCTGTCAATATTTTCCTGATGCTCCCACACCCCCGATTCTCGTTTTGATGTGTTCTTTTACCTCACACCATCTCTAAATTCTGAATTAAGCATGCTTCCTGCCTTCTCTCTCAACATTTGCTCACTCTTAAATGTTATAAAAGCTTTGTTGTAATTACTGTTGCTTCTCAGGTTTAGCCCGGAAGCTTTGAACTGGCTGTTCACCAAGGGCTTGGTAGGCTGGTGTTTGCAAGTTATCCTCCTGAAATTAACATTGTTTACATTGGGTAGTGGCGAGGCTCCTCTGCTTGATATCGTGGCATATGCTGGATACACTTTCATGGGACTGTCTCTGGCTATCTTGGGGAAGATTGTCTGGTACTATTCGTACTACTTTCTGATGCCATGTACGTGTTTATGTATGGGGGTTTTCTTGGTGAAGACAATGGAAGGAGTTCTTTTTGCTGAAGTGAGGAGTTACAATTCGAGCAGGCGTCATTATCTCCTACTGCTCATTGCCTTGGCTCTGTTCCCATTATTCATATGGCTCGGGAACATTACTCTTAACTGGCTTTTATAAGATATATGCTGCTTCAAGTTGTGAATGAATCTGTGTAATGACAGGATAAAAGGTTTTTTGTAGGCAATTTTATTGCTCCATTGTTTGATCTCTTGGATGCTGGCGTTATACTTATGTAACCTCAACATTAAGGGCATGTTTGGTATCAAGTGTTGAGCAGTATTTTCATCTTCTATAGTGTTTAGTTTTGTTTAGCAATGAGCACTAATTGATGAACATTTTTGTTCACTTTTATTATTGAATTAATCTACTTTACCATAAGAAATTGTCCAGAAGATGAGTTTGAGGAAAATGAGTGGATGAAAAAGCCAACTTTGTTTTAAATTGTCAATGATATAGTGTCATGTGATATTATGTAAGTCATTATGATCTTAATGTATATATAGCAAGATTGTATTTTACTTATATTTGTTGTGAGATCTACTGCAATTCCTCCTAAAAAGTTTCTAATAATTCTACACACTTTTTGTCTTGATAGGTGTTGAAGCTTAGATGAACATTGATTGGTGTTGAAAGACGACCGTGGGGTGAAATTTGAAATTAAATTGAAATCCAATGACCTAATTTAGACAACCATCCAATTGAAATTTTTCTCAAAGTTCAATGTCAAAAAATCAAAGTCATGTTTGGTACAGTTAAAAATTAGATTTTTAGTAGATTTTAATAAAAATTGATGACATATATAATTGAAATGTTGACGATTTAATGAAATGTGGTTAAAATTAATTAATTTTGATTTAAATTTAAATTTTTATCTAACTTTTTAAGCTAAATCAATCGAGGCAAAATGTGTAAGCAAGACTTATTTCGTTGCCAAGTGTATAAATGCGATTTCCATAAAATGCAACAAATTTTCGTTCGTGTCATTTATTGTTCTATCTATCCTAGCACTCAAAACTTTTTGCTCCGAATTCCCTCCACAAATTGTTCGAGTTGAAATGAACGAGTTAATTTATCACAAATTTTCTTTCTTTATTCGATTGAATTTCAGGTTCAGGCAAATATTTTTGCTTTCTAAATGCGGCTGCATTTTGTTGTTTGCATTAATCGTTTATAGCTAAATCTAATGCTATTTGTGTCAATTTTACAAAATGATGGCGGACGAAGCCAGTGAGGGTGTGCGGGCTCGGGAGCCCGGTTTGTAAAGAATTGGGCCAAATTATTTATTAGGCTCTGCTACAAAAATCACTGCCTCGGCTTTATAGAAAGAATGACATCAAAAATATATCATCGGTCAGTTTAAAATAGAAAATATTCAATATGGAGATAAAAATAAATGTTAATTATTGTATTGGACCATTAGTTCATTTAGCTCCTGTTTGGTACACATTTTTTCAAAATAATTTTTTTTAAAATTCATTTTTAATCACATATTTTTTAATAAAATAATATTTTTCATCACATTAATAATCTTTTCTTATTTTTTAATAACATATTTATCATTATATCACTATTTAAAATATCTATCAAACACATCCTTAAAGTTGAAAAGTAGCACGGTTTTTACTGCTCGTGTTTTTCTTCACGTGGAATTCAATCTCTCTAAATATGAACTCGTCGAGCAAAATAAAGAGAAAAATTAAATGAAATTATGGCGTTTTAAACTTAGTTAATTTGTATTGTTAACATATTTTCAACATTTTCCAATATTTAGGCTAATTATGGAATGTTATTTTGAAAAATCTTCCCACCAATTTAGAAATAATTATAGATTTTTTCTTCATCAATTCAATTTTGCAAACATATAATTTTAGCACCATCATTAGACAACGAAAGGTCACGTGACAATTTAACAAAAAATTGTATAGTTGCCATTGGTGGGGGTGGGGTGGGGGGTGGGGGTGGGGATTAGTTGAGGACCGATTTGCAAATGTCTCAAAATTATATTTACTTCGTGTGCTGTCCTTTTTTTGTGCTATATATACTGCAACACTACTCTCTTTCTTTTTCGTGTGACGCACACATAACAAACACACTATTTTCAGTGTTGTTCGACAAACAATTGTTGCCTTGCTGGCTTTCCGAGATTCCAAAAACGCTACAGATTTCAGCACACCTTCGTTGGCCAATTTCATTTCCCATCCAAATTTCATAAAAAAGTTCAGCTTTTTGTTTATAGAGCGAGGACTCTATGTGAAAGCTGCTTGTTCTTGCTATTATCTGCTTTGCAGATTGACGAGAACGATTGAAGACCCATCTCTCGTTGGATAAATATATGGTAATACTTAACTTTTGAGCTCATATTTTGATACTTTTGAACTTTAAATCTGATTTGTTTGAAGGCATACATTGAAAATTATGAGTATTTCTTTTATGGGTTTTTGGAGATTTGTTAGTTGTTTTTGAGAAAGTGTCCATTTTGCATGAAGAACACTATCTTCTCTCAATTAGACAAGTAATTTACACAGCCTTGTGCCTACGGTAACTACGTTAGAGAAAAGTTCACATTTTGATTTGGATTTTTGAACTGTCTTTCTCAGAATGCATCTGCGAGGAAAACATATTTCTGAATGTTTGCTCAAAATTCTGGAGATTGAAGATGATGCCTGGACAGTGAAAATCGATGTTATGTGTTTATGAAGCATTTCGTCTTGGTATTTTTTTTTTTCTGCATACAACATAGAGAGACTATAATTCTGATTTTGGCAATGAGCAATCAATGAAGAAGATTTATTGGCTTTTGGGTGTGGTTTATTATAAGTTTGATGTTGCCATTTTCAATCCAAAGGCCAGGACTGCAGTATTTTTTTATATTTAATACATACAAGGTTGTAGAACTTACTGGGGAATTGACTGAAACTGAGTGCTATTTTTGGTTTGTGTGATATTGGTATGTTTTGATAAGATCACAGATTGTGGGGAAAACAGGATTTTTAAAGGGGTTCTGATGGCATCTATTAGAAGAACATTATCTCCCGTGCCTCGACCAGGAACTTTAATGAATGGGGAAGCATGTCAAGTTGCATCTCCTTTGTCTAAGTCGTCTTCAAACAGTCAGAATTACCCTTCGTCAATGGGTTCGTTGGACAATGCATTGTACAAAGCCCAATATTTTGTACTCGGTCTTCTCTCTCCACAATCTTCTCGGCCCTTTGATAGGTCAAAGGTAAAGGGACAAATTTGGCAGAGAGCTTTTCTCCATTTCTTTATATGTTTTGTTATTGGGGTTTTGTTTGGTGTTACCCCGTTCATTGCACTGAATTTATCCATCAATGTTATATCAAAACCCCAAGCTATCTACTTCGAGGTGCTCCAGCCAGTTGCAAACAATCAGGGTGACGGTGGGCACAGAAATGAGACATCGGTGGTGGTAGTTGACAGATTGTCCTTAAATGAAAATACAACATTAGAACCACGAAGGGAGAATGTTGAACCAATAGATGGAATTTCTGATGACACTGTTTTGAGTAATTTGATCTATGGAAATTTGTGGCACCATAAGCTTTTGATCATTGTGACACCAACATATGCTCGTCCGCTTCAGGCATACTATATGAATCGTCTGGCGAACACATTAAAACTGATCCCGCATCCTTCTCTGTGGATTGTAGTGGAGATGAAGTCTCAATCAGTGGAAATAGCGGACTTATTGAGGAAAACAGGCGTCATGTACAGGCATCTAGTATGCAGTAAGAACTCAATTGGCATAAAAGAAAGAGATGTGCACCTTAGAAACGTGGCTCTCTCACACATTGAAACACACCGTCTCAATGGAATTGTTTACTTCGCAGATGATGATAACATATACTCCGTTAATCTCTTCAACCAAATAAGACAAATCAGGTACTTCATTTATTTATGAATAACTCGATATCCTACATGCATATTATTTAAAGTTCCTTTATGCAATTTGGACTCAAATTTTCTCTATAATATCTTCTGGTTCTGATTTAATTCATTGGCACAGTGAGACTGCAGAACCTTGTACAAGATATGTTCATTCGGTAGTTAAGACGTGAAAAGTGTGTCAACATCTGTTGGCATGCTTTCTTAATTATATTAACTTGCAAGTTGCAATATGAACAATATAGGTGACTATTAGCACATGAACAAATTTCTTATGCACTCGTGCCACACATGCATGCTTGGTGTGACTAGCTAGTTCTCTGTAGTATATTTATTTACTAATACCATGCTTAGTTTTTAAGGTAAATGTATTAAAGCTTATTGCAGATTATAAGGTAAATTTATTAGAATCGATTGCAGATTATAAAAGAAAACGAGGACAATCATACTGCTCTAAATACTGACATCATGGTTAGAATAAAATAAAAAGTTGGACAAAAATGACTCTTTCATAGCAAGTTTCACAAGTTTAGATCTTTCGTTAACTCCCCACTCTGCTGCCGCCGTTTCTAGGACCGACCGAAGCCTTACCTGCACATGTACCTATGTAGGGTAGTGCCGATTGCACGTTCAACACAGCATCGGACTCATGCGCGTTCCAGAACCAGTGGTCTTTGAGCCTCTGGACCGAAAAAGAAAAAAAAAGAGTGATTTATTGGGGCCCACGCACTGCCTTCGCCTAGGACATTAGAAAGGGAGAGAAAGGTCTTACTGCTGGTTCGGAACTCCCCTATATTTGAATTATGCAATAGTGAAAACAAAATGTAGATGTGTATGTTGAAAATATGTGTTATGAAAATTTGAAACACGCTTTCAAAGTCGAGGCAAGTTAAAAGATAAGTTAATGTGTCAAAGGAGTGCCTTCCTTTTGGTGGAACTGTTAACAATATATACTTTGTCTATACTTGTGAAAGTGTTATCATGCAACATCTTGCTAAACTTATTAGTTTGTTTTCTTTGAACTATATAGATTGCTTAGGAGTTGGTAAATCATGCTGGCTGTAGTTTTACTTTTCTGAAGTTTGTTTCTATTGTCAGTCTTAGATTGTAGAAGTCCTATGATTAAAAATTATTGTATCTATAGTCTTAGGAATATTGCTGAGAAACTTCATGAAGATACTGTATGAGGAGATTCAGGTTTTTTTTCTTGGCGGATAGGCAATCTGAATTTGGTACTGAATTTACTGGAGGTGCTTTTAGCATGGTGTTGCTGATAGTGAGCTGTTGTAGACATGTTTAGGTCTTGTTGTGTATACAAATGAATTTTTAAAATTGAGTTACTGTAAAGGGGGTAAACCTTGAAGGTGATTCTGATTCACATCTTGCCAACGAGTCTTTTAACTTTTTAATCCATGCACTCTGGCAGAACATTTTAGCCTCTGTTTGGCACACATTCTTCAATAAAATAATATTTTCCATCATATCAATAATTTTTCCTTTGTTGTACATGGTATTCATTTTGGAGTTACAAAATTGATTATTCTTGTCCCTGGTGCTCTTTGATAGAAAATTTTGTGTCTTAAGAATATAATTTTCTAAATGCAGGCAGTTTGGTACCTGGGTAGTGGCCAACATAGATGAAAGAGAAAAACACGCTGTATTTGAGGGTCCAATTTGTAATGGTTCACAAGTGATAGGATGGCACGTGAATGATATGACAAAAGAATTTCGGAGATTCCATGCTGAGATGTCTGGTTTTGCTTTTAATAGTACTATTATTTGGGACCCAAAGAAGTGGAACCGGCCTACACCTGAACCAATCAGGCACCTTGACACAGTCGAAAAAGGTTTCCAAGTGAGTCTCTCTGTTCCACTTTGAATTAAAGTAAAGTTTTAACACCATATGGATATTTTTTTAATCCTAAAAAGGAAGGAAGAAGACTCTAGGAAAGAACGGAGAAAGATGTGTTATCTGTATCTGTATCATGTTCTAACATTATATATTTGCATTGCAGGCAAGCACATTTATCGAGCAAGTTGTGGAAGATGAAAGCCAAATGGAATGCTTTCCTTCAGACTCGGAAACTATTATGGTCTGGCATCGCAACGTGGACTTGTATACCCATCCTCAAATACGGGTTGTAGAGAATGGTTTGAGGATTATTGTTCCACTTGCATGAAATTTTTCGCCTAATTAGAATTTGAACATGGATCCAGGTAAGAATAGTGCTCTGTTTCTAATTTTTTCGTCTTTCTTATTTTAAGTAATATTTCTCACTCCTTTTCTTGTGATGTGTGTTTATCTATCCTTTTTCAAATTGCAGAGAAGTTTGATCAAGAAGTAAAAAGCATCTGCTGCTATTCTAGATCTGAAAGCTTAGTTATTGCCCGTTAAAGTTCATTGTTCGAGTCCAAAGCATCAAAAGATGGAGACATTTGGACAAGACCTTTTTGTAATCAATCATTCCCCATTTCCTTGAAGTCAAATATTATTTCTGTACAGTCACTGGAGTTTGTGAGTACCTCCATTGACGGGGGAATGTTTTAACCTTCTAGGCAGAATGGTTGGCAAAACTTAATACGATTTGTGTGATTAGAGTTGTGCAAGATCAGGCTGTTTCCTTGAAGGTGTTCATAGAGTTTCCTTTTATACATAACACTTGCATTTATCATTGTTGTGGAGAATAAATGATATCTCTTTCTTTATTCCACAAAGATTTGTGTATGCTCCATTCTTTCTCTACCATGCAAGATCGCATTTTACCTTATTCTCTCCAAAGTCCGAGTGTAGCCTAGATGTTTTGTTAGACCGTGAGGAGCAATTTATCCGCTTATTCACATTATGTATAGAGAAAATCTTCTATAAAATAATAATGTTGGGTCCGAGAAAAATTATTGTTTTAGAGAGACTATTAATTTATAGAGTATTTTATATTTATTTAACTTGTATGCTGGCCTTTTTTCTTTTTCTTTTCCTTTTTTGAACTTTTTATTCAATTATCATTTTATTTAATTATTTTAATAGATATTTATTATTTTGCCCCCTTTTAATTGATTAAAAATATGATCAAAATTAATTTTTTGGGTTAATTGACGGAAAAATGGATGGAAATCATCCAAAAGGGCCTTACATGCAATTGTTGGAAAGGTTAGGGGTGACGGTTACAACAAATCAAAGATTTGAGAAAAGATTGCTAATGTTTCAAATGTTTGAGGTTTTGCTGCAATTATCCCTAATTTTTATTATAAACTTCGTTTTCAGTAACTTTTTTTTTCTTGATTTTAATCGTACAACCGTAGTTTTATCAATTCATTTCCGCGTGTGAAGCCCCCATATTACCAAGGAATAGTATTTATGGTCGTTCACGTCACACGTATACCACAGGCGACTGCGATTGCAAGCCACGGCAAACAGCATTACTGAGTTCTAAGCGTCCCGCATCCCGCCACCTTTCAGTTTCTCCGCCACAACTCCAATACACAGAGAGAGGGTACCCATCAGTCCCTCTCTCTACCCTCACAATTTTCATCAATGGAAAGTATGTGCACAATCCCTAAAACCCCATATTTTTGTACCTCAATTCCAGTCGGAACTGCTACAAGACTTCAAGTTTCAATGTCCCCACATGCATTTGCACTAAAATGCGTGTCTAAATCCAATTCGATTAATTTCTCCACTGTTCAGAAGCCTGTCACCGACGATATTAAGGAGGCTCCCAAAATAAAACCTACTTATGAACCTACACCTTCCAATCGTCCTACACGAACCCCTCACAGCGGGTAATTTCAATAATTTCTGCATTCTATTTTTTAATAGAAGATTCAAAGTGTTGCTGTAATTATTTTAAGTAGAGTTGTAAAATTCGATCTTGTGTCAACTGCCAAGCGTCTAAAGTTTTATTTGTATTATGATGATGTTAATGGCGTTGACCTTGCTTCTACCGTGATTGCGAGTTAAACCTTGAAAGCCATGCCCCGTATTAATTTGGTGCGGAATGCAAGCCCTAAGTGCTTAACTCAATTGAGTTAAGGATAAAATTTAATTTACATTTCTCATAATTGACAAACAAGGATGGCGATGGAAATTGAAATCAATGTTAATTTTATCTCTGACCTTTGTAAATATAGACATAAATAATAGCCAGGCAGTGGAAGGGGAAAATTGAAAGGACTTTTGTTTAGTTGGCTATAGATTGTACCAAATGTTTTTAGTTTCTGTTATCAGTTTATTATAATACTTATTTAATTTTAGGTTTGTTTTTATGCAGGTACCATTTTGATGGTAGCCTTCGAAAATTCTTTGAGGGCTGGTACTTCAAGGTCTCAATACCTGAACGTAGGCAGAGTTTCTGCTTCATGTATTCTGTGGAGAACCCAGCATTTCCGAAGAGATTGAACAGACTAGAGGAGGCACAACATGGACCTCGATTTACAGGAGTTGGAGCTCAAATTCTAGGGGCTGATGACAAGTATATTTGCCAATATACTGAAGAATCTCAGAACTTTTGGGGGAGTACGTCCTCTGTTAAATCTTTGCTTATATCTGGCTGGTAACTGTTAATTATTACCTGTTTTGGGCTAATTGGTTATGCCACGATGTAGTCAATATATATGTTTTTTTTTTCTACACTTCAAACATCTTTTTAATTATTCATGATACATAAGTATTTTATGGGAGTGGCAACTTGATGGGTTGTATTTAAATTCTTGGTTGGGGAGATACTCGGGACTCATGGTCGAGTAAGTACTCTTCCTAATCCGTTGGGACTAGGAACTGATCTATTTGCGGGTACGAGGATACAGCCATAAGCTGGTTGTTGCTTGACTAAGAACCCTATCCATCTGATTATGTCATATTTTCTGAAAAAACCTTTTTCCATTTATAGACCAGTTTTTTCATGCGTTATAAGCTCTGACTCAAATTTTCACTTCATTTTTTCTTTAGTTGCCCTTTATTTTCATAAAATTTGTTAGCTCTGTAGCACGGACACTTCAATTAGGGTAGCGTGTCCGTGTCTGACACGTGTCGGACATGAGTCGATATCGA
>CAIGRO010143723.1:0-27785 GCA_903798355.1 Fraxinus baroniana | reverse complement strand
CCAAATCAACTTTTGTTTTCTTTGTCGGTGTCATAGTTGAATTTCGAGTAGAAGGAATTCGAGAATTCCAAAAATTCAAAAAAAAAACCTATGAATAGTGAAATTCAAAAAAAAATTGTTATTATTTATCTCGGAATTTATCGGCCAGTTACGTTATCTCTTGTGCCAATTTCAAGAACCACTTTCTTGAATTCAAATTCCATTCCAATCATCCTGTCAATTCATTTTTCTTTCTTGAGTCTTCAATTTTTTTTTAAAAAAAAAATCTCACTCAAAATCCCGGTTTGAATTTGTCCTTTGAAGCATTTGGGCGAAAGCATTGAGTGGAAAAAGGCAGAGTGTAAGATCAATAGAGGAAAAAGGCCGGATTGACTGATACACGAGCACACATTATTGAGGCATAAATAAATCTTAGATTTAGAATGTTTGATAGGGACGGATCAACACCAAGTCGAGACAACAATCAAACCAATATGTCGGATGAGATGATACGTAGGTTTGAACGGTTATTTGAAGATGTACGGGACATATTGAATAGACAAGACACGGAGCTTGCCAATTTACGTAGGGAAGTTCCAAATATACAGAGACAGGGTAGGCGGGAGCCTAGGATGGAGGTGCATGAAAAATATGATTATGGGAGTAACGTGGATGAGGAGGCAGTAATCGAGGCTGAAATTGGTAGGATGAGGAATAAAGAAGCTAGGTTCGAATGAAGGGGTAGAAACTTAGTTGGAGACGAGGTAGATGGAAATATGGGCAGCATTAAAATGTCCATTCCACCATTCAAAGGAATAAGTGATCCGGAGACTTCGAATGGGAGAAAAAGGTTGAATTGATCTTTGACTCCCATAAATATTTGGAGAAGAAGAAGGTGAAGATAGTAGTCTTTGAATTCACAGACTATGCAATCACTTGGTGGGATCAAGTACAATGATGGAGAATAGAGAATGACTGATCAATACATTGGAGTACTAAAAGTTATCATGCGGAAGACGTTTGTACCTAATCACTACTACTGAGAGCTTCATCAAAAACTACAAAACCTCTACCAAGGATCGAAGACTGTGGAGGACTATCACAAGGAGATGGAGTTGTTGATGATTAGACGAATGTGGAGGAGAATCGAGAGGCCACCATGGCAAGGTTTTTGAACTGGATGAATCGGGACATAGATAATGTAGTGGAGCTGCAACACTATGTGGAATTAGAAGACATGCTATACATGGCTATGAAGGTGGAGAGGTAATTGAAGAGGAATGGGATAGCTAGATATACATCGGGTTCTAATTCTTCTTGGAAATCGAAGTAGGATAACAATAAGGGTGATATGGGTGTTTCAAAAGGTAAGACTGGACTACCAAAGGGAAAGGAGGAAGTTGCTAGTAATACCCAAGGTGGATTCCCAACTATTTAGGAAGCGAGATATCAAGTGCTTTAGATGCTTGGGATCTGAACACATTGCTTCTCAATGTCCAAACAAGAGGATGATGATTTTGATAATGGAGAGGCGGTGAGTGAAAGTGAGAATGATTATGAAGACATGCCGAAATTGGAGGAGGCTAGTGATAGAAGCACAGTGGAATTTGCTGTTGGCAAGCTATTGGTCATGAGGCGAGCTCTTAACACTCAAATCAAGGCTAATGACTTGGAGCAGCAGAGAAAATATTTTCTATACACAGTGCTACATCAATAATAAGGTATGTAGCATGATCATTGACGGTAGAAATTGTACTAATCTGGTGGAAAATTGGGATTAACCATGCTTAAATACCCTAGGCCCTATATGTTACAGTGGTTGAATAAATGTAGGGAAGTTAAGGTGAATAGAAGGGTGTTAATAATTTTTTTCAATCGGTAGTTATCATGACAAAGTATTGTGTAATGTAGTACCTATGCATGCGAGTCATATCTTGTTGGATAGGCCATGGCAACACGATAGGAAGGTGATACATGATGGGTATGAAAAATAGGTACAACTTTGTCAAGGGAGGAAAATCTATTACACTTGCACCATTAACACCGACACAAGTGTATGAAGACCAAATCAAACTGAAAAATAAGGAAGAAAAGTGATGGAAAGAGTTAGAGAAAATAGAGAAAACAGTAAGTAAGAGGGCAAGAGAGAAAACAATGAGTTGACAAGTAAGAGAGAAAATAGTGAGGTGGCTAAAAAGAAAAAAAAAAAGAGGAGAGCCACATGAGAGAAAAAAGAGGGGTCTTCCGAGAGGAGAAAAAAGCTAAGGGCCAATTTCTTTGCAAAAGGAAGTTAGTTAAAAAGAGTGATAGTGGAGGGACAACAAATGATTTTGTTTGTGTACAAGGAATCACTCCTCAATTATGAGGAATCTAACCCCACCCCTCCCTAGTTTGGCTATTTCTTTATTATACGAATTTGGAGATGTATTCCCAGAGGACGTGCCTAGTGGGTTGCCACCCATTCGAGGCATTAAACACCAAATTGACTTCATACCCGTCGCAGTCATTCCAAACCGACTAGTTTACCGAAGTAATCTTGAGGAGACAGAGGAATTTCAAAGGCAAGTGGAGGAGTTGATGTGCAAGGGGTATGTGAGGGAGAGCATGAGTTCATGTGTCGTGCCAGTACTATTTGTGCCAAAGAAGGATGGAACTTGGAAAATGTGCGTGGATTGCTGGGCCATCAATAACATAATGGTAAAATAGCGTCATCCTATTCCTAGGATAGACGATATGTTGGATGAATTATTTGGTGCATGCATATTTAGCAAAATTTGATCTTAAGAATGGTTACCGTCAAATTCGAATGAGGGTAGGCGATGAATGGAAAACCGCATTTAAAACTAAATATGATTTGTATGAATGGTTGGTCATGCCGTTTGGACTCACTAATGCACCGAGCACTTTTAAGTGTTTAATGAACCATGTTTTGTGCATTTATAGGCAAGTTTGTTGTGGTTTATTTTGATGATATTTTAATCTACAATAAGGACCTCAATGAACATACTGAACATTTGTAGAGTGTGTTAATAGTTTTACGAAAAGAATAACTTTTTGCTAACGTTAAAAAGTGCACATTTTGCATCGAAAAAGTTGTGTTTATTGGATATGTGGTTAGTGCTAAGGGAATAGAGGTAGATGAAGAGAAAATAAAAGCTATTAAAGAATGGCCGACACCTAAAAGTATAACAGAGGTAAGAAGTTTTCATAGTTTGGCTAGTTTTTACAGGCGATTTGTAAGGGATTTTAGAAAACTTGCCACACCACTCACTGAAATTGTTAAAAAGAGTCTATGATTTAAATGGGACGATGAACAAGAGCATGCATTCAACACTATTAAGGATAGATTGTGTGAAGCATCGATTTTAGTACTTTCTAATTTTAACAAAACTTTTGAGATTGAGTATGATACAGGTATAGGTATTGGAGTAGTTTTGATGCAGCTTAAGAGGCCGATAGCTTATCTCAATGAAAATCTAAGTAGAGTAGTGCTCAACTATCCTACATATGACAAGGGACTTTATTCACTTGTTCAAGTTTTGGAGACAGGCAGCAATACCTATGGCCGCAGGAGTTCGTAATTTACACTGATCATGAGTCACTGAAGCATTTGTAGAGTTAGGGTAAGTTGAACAAAAGGCATGCTAGATGGATAGAATTTATTAAAACATTTTTCTATGTCATCCGGTACAAACAAGATAAGGAAAATGTGGTGGCGGATGCGCTGTCCCGAAGGTATGTGCTTTTTACTTCTTTAAGTGCAAAGTTGATTGGTTTTTAGTACATTAAGGACATATATGTGAATGATTTAGATTTTTCCAGCATACATGAATCATGCAATAAGGGTGCGGTCGACAAATTCTTTAAGCATAAGGGTTATTTTTTTTTTGGAAAAATAAACTGTGTTCCTAATTGTTCTTTGCGTAAAATGTTGGTTAAAGTAGCATACCGTGGGGGACTAATGGGTCTTTTTGGGGTTGCAAAGACTTTAGAGATGTTAAGGGGACATTTTTATTGCCGTAAAATGAGGATTGATGTAGAACGAACTTGTGATCGATGCATAACTTGTAAACAGACTAAGTCTAAGGTTCTACATCATTGGTTGTATACTCCTTTACCTTTTCCTAGTGAACCTTGGGTTGATATTTCCATGGATTTTTTTTAGATTTACCTAGAACTAAAAAGGGTTAGGATTCCATATTTGTAGTGGTCGATAAGTTTTCTAAGATGGCGCATTTCATTCCATGTCATAAAATCGATGATGCCACTCATGTAGCTGATTTGTTCTTTAAGGAAATAATGCGTTTACATGTATAGTGTTGGATAGAGGTGTTAAATTTCTTAGTCACTTTTGGTGGGTTTTGTGGGGGCATGTTAGGCACAAAATTGTTATTTTCTACTACGTGATACCATAAACAAATGGTCAAACTGAAGTAGTTAAGAGAACTATGATCCAGTTGTTGCGTATTGTTGTTAATAAGAATTTGAAAAAGTTGGGAATAGTGTTTACCTTTCGTTGAGTTTGCATACAATAGGGATGTACATTCTACTACTTCATGTTCACCGTTTGAAATTGTTTGTGGTTTTAATCCACTAACACCATTGGATTTAATTCTTTTACCTATGAATGAACGTAGTAGCTTAGATGGAAAAAGAAAGACCGAGATGGTTAAGTTACTCCACGAAAAGGTGAGATTGAAAATTGAAAACAAAAACAAGAATTATGCGTCGCGAGCTAACAAGGGCTGGAAGAGCATTTCATTTGAACCCAGTGATTGGGTTTGAGTACATTTGAGAAAGAAGCACTTTCCAGAACAAAGAAAATCAAAGTTGCAGCCATGAGGAGATGGATCGTTTCAGGTTCTCGAGAAAGTCGATGACAATGCATACAAGCTGGATCTTCCTGGTGAGTATAATGTTTCAGCTACTTTTAATGTATCTAATCTCTCTCTCTCTCTCTCTGATGCAGGTACAGATTCGAGAACGAATCCTTTTGAAGAGGGATGGGATGATGTGAGCACGAAGCTGAGCGCATCAAAGTCAAGCCCCGGAAAGGACCCGTTGATTATCGAAGGAGGTCCGATGACATGTACGAGGGCAAAGTGGGTGAAAGAGGCGATGGCATTACTCGTTCAAGCTACGGTTGATGATATCGTGATCTTGGCAAAGAAAGGAGCAAGTTTCATGTTGGGGTTGACAGTCGAAACAGGTTGGAACAACTTGATTCAAGTGGATGAAGATGGAGGCCAAAGTTACTATTATGCGACCATATACTAAAACAAGGCATGCGTCACATGCCTATCAACCGAAACCAACAGGGGCCATTTTCATTGAACTATGCAACCACATGTAGAACAACTATGCGGCCGCCAAGTTAAATTCAGCAACGAATTTTCAATTTTTTTTGGAAACTTCCTAATTGCAATAGAAATATATTCTTGCCATAATTTTGTAAACTTGGGAATATTATGCACGCTTTTTGAGCTAGTATAAATATAATTTTTATTTTCATTGTATTTTTAAATAACATTATTATAGAGATTATTGAGGGGCAATTTGCTTTTGACTTCTTGTTCTTCGTTGGATAAACCACGAACTTACCAAGATTCTTCTTGTGGTGTTCAAATCAACCGGGTGAGATTCTCAAATAGTCAATCAAAAGGGTCAACATTCATTCACGTTTTGTTGGTTATTTTGATTTGTTATTTTCCGAATCAAATCTAAAACTTTGGTTCTTCGTCTTTCTTGGGTTCAATTTTAATCTATTTGTGGGTTTCGTAGTTCTTCGCTACGCGGGTTCACATCATTTCCTAAATCAAGAACCTAGGTTGAACGCCAACAAAATTGAAAATCTTTGTAAATTATAGATAGTTCAATCAAGAACAAGATTGAAAGTGAAAATCTCACTTTTTAATTTATCACTCAAATCACATGTTAATTATTCATTAATGATAAAGCCTTAAATAGGCAAACTCGAAAAATCCTAATTTACTCATAAATTAAATTGATAAAGCTAAAGAAATAAAGTTCACAATAAACATAACAAATAAAGTTAAAAATAAACATAACAATTAGACTTTTTTTCACGACCCGTCCCGAATAACGCTAATGGACCCGACACGTGCCGTGCACCGATGATAGATACCATCTAAGTGCCGGTCACACCATCAAGGCGACTATGACCTGCTTTGACTGTGGCATACTTTTATAAATATTTTAACATAGTTCCCTTATGGACTAAAATCACCTGAACAATAATCAATTTCCTCAAACCAATACATATAATTTAAAACATGGTACACTAGCCGCTTAAAACTCAAACTATTCCAAATACAATATTGGTAAATCAACCTTTACTATTATTTACCATCAAAATCTCCAAATATAATCAAAATACCCAATATGCAGCGAGCCCATGATATGGATACACAAATTAACTTCTCTGATAAAACATACGAGTATTCCAAAAGAAATATGAGCTAAATTGACCAACAACATGAGTCACACAACTAATGACAATGCGCTTAACTCGATGGATCGATAGTCTCCAATGCTGCTCAACTCAGCTACTTTTTGATAAGGAAAAATGTGACAAAATATATGAGCTTGTAACTCAATGAGTGGATAGTTCGCAAATACATATACTTTTCCCATTTATACATATCTACTGAAAAATCTAATTTATTTTCTTACAGTTTTAAGAAATTCTAAATTCTGATCATTTCTTTTAGAACTGAAACATGCTAAAATCATAAAATTATTACTTTTTATTCTGAATAACCAACCGTAAAATATGTCGAGCATAGGTAATCTGGTATCAACAAAAATCTGTGTAAAGCTATCATTTCTCTAAGTTAAAATTGTATTTCTATACTGANATTCTGAATAACCAACCGTAAAATATGTCGAGCATAGGTAATCTGGTATCAACAAAAATCTGTGTAAAGCTATCATTTCTCTAAGTTAAAATTGTATTTCTATACTGACTAAGTCGAATTCTATAATCTGAAATAAGCTATTATTTGATATTTGAAAATCTGTAAATTTACAACTCAACAAACATAATAGGAGATACTAAAGAGACATACTAATAGGTACCCAGTTAATAGCTTTATCCATGTATAGAATAATCTGATAATCTAGTCGTACGTATGCAGAGCTGCCCCAAAGGCTAATCACCCTAGTACACAGCCTAAAGCCTATGTGTGTACGAGAGTAGGTCCCAAAGACCTCTGATAATCTGGTCATACACTGTGGAAACACATTCACATCAGTACAGAGAAAATAAAATCACTAATTCTGGTCATACATTATGGAAACACATTCACATCAGTGCAGATCGAGTAAAATCACTTGGGTACTTTAAGATGTTTTAAAAATAACTTTAAATATGCTAAAATATTTAATACTAATATTCTAAGCCAATGAAATGGTTTAACTGAACTGAATTTAGCTTTTAGAAGAATTTCTTATTTAAAAAAAAAATAACTTTATTCTGAAAATCATGCTTTCTAAATCAATCATATGAAATAAATAACTTTTAGAGTTTATATGATTTACTCTAAAACAAATATAACAATTATTTCATATAAGCTTGAGAACTAATGTAATATAAATAAGACCTTATCTTAATATATATATATATACACACACTCACAAAGTACGAGCTACAAGCTAAATTGGCTGATAAACGTTTCCAATCTCCTTGTCACCGCCTGAAATACGATATGAATATCCAATTTAACCATTATTAAATCAAGAAACCTTTAACATCTAATGATATAATACTTAAATTAAATTTCTCAATACGTGAATAAATTTCTCAAATTATTCCTTTAATCAATTGGAACTAATTACACTTTCTAGTCCCTTTACTAATAACTAATTTACCAACATAACCTTCACTCCAAGCATAAATGTAACTACCCACTTCAATCTAGTGACAACTAGTAACTATAATTCAACCAATTAGATTTTCATCTGTTTCCATAAATTCATAGCTCCAAGTAAGTATTTCATTATCACAATCATTTTCCCCAAATATCCTTCATTCAAGAACCCAAATAAAAATTCTAAGGTTTGCCCAAATAAAATTCATTACCTTGATTCAAATGGAAGAGAACCAATCAAGATGCTTGAACTAGAAATCATAATTATTTCCCTAAATTTGAAATTTCGAACAAAGTTAAAACCTTAGAAATTTAACATAATATTTCTCCACCCCTTCAAGAGAATGAAAAATGAAATTCAAGCCTAAAGTACCCCTTTACTCTTCTTGCCCTTCTCCTTTTTCCTTCTTTTTCTTCTTCTCTTTTTCTTTTTCCTTTTCTCTTCCCTTTCTTTCTTTCCTTCCTTTCCGATTTCTACCTCACTGTTCTCTGCTTTTTTTTGTGTGTGTGTGTAGAAAATAAGTAAAAATGGGGTAATTAAGGCTAATTATTGGAGCACTAAGACCTAAATTGCCAATGAAGTCCTTCATCTTTCATTTGATATAAAATTGAGTCATTTAATTTCCAATAATAGATAAGTACATCCCCAATTTAAATCTAATCCATCTTAAACCCTCATATATTTTCATCTGTAAAATAAGTCCCAATCAAACGATTTGGTTCATTTAATTCCTATTTAACTATGACTTTGACAATTCCACTTTTGACTAAATAAAATGGGTTGTAACACTTTTACTCTCTGGTCTTGAAATTTTGCTCGTTGTGTGGGAAGGGTTATTAAAGCCTTGCGTGGGCATAGATTTTTGGATTAGCTACATCTTCCTTAGCTTGAATCAACTAAACAAAGGTTGGTTCTTTCTTTCTTTACGCCCATCTTGAAAGTTAATGTCTTGCTTGGTGCAATTGAACTTTTTACCCACCTAGCTTAGATAAGTTCTTGCATGGCTTCCTTGATTTTCTTTGTTCCTGTTCTTATTATTGGTATATCCAAAACATGATACTCATCATTTCTTCCCTTTTCAAAAAGACTCAACCTCGAATCTTTACCTGCATTAAAAAGGGAACAATCTACAACATTAAAAGTAGTAGACACATTATACTCACCTAGAAAGTCCATTTTGTAGGCATTGTCATTAATCTTCTAGAGGAATTGGATGGAATGGTCCATCTCCTCTAGGATGCAATTTAGACCTTTGGGCTTGAAAACACTCATTTCACATGTGAACCCAAACCTAATCTTCTTGTTCAAATATAACACGTTTTTTTCCTATATTGGCTTGGGAAGAATAATAAGTAGTAGAATGCATGACCCCATTGTATGGAAACTCTATAAATGGTAAATAGACCTCCCAACATTTCAACTTTTTATTGATTATATTGCGTAAAAGTTGAGTTAGTGTTCTATTATCTACTTCTGTGTGTCCTTCCATTTGAGGGTGGTATGTAGTAAAAATAACATTTTTGTTTCCAATTTACCAAACAAAACTTTTCAAAAGTAGTTAAGGAGCTTAACATCCCTATTAGATACAATACACCTAGGTAGACCATGGAGCGCATTATCTCTTTGAAAAATAAATTAGCTATGTTTGTGGCATCATCTATTTTATGGTATGAAATGAAATGTGCCATCTTACTAAATCTATCCACTGCCACAAATATGGAATCTCTACTCTTATTAATCCTAGGCATCCCCAATACAAAATCCATACATATTAACCCATGACTCACTAAGAACAGGTAAGGGTGTTTTCAATCCTTTTTGCAAGTCGAATTTGACCTTCTTACAACTAATGTATCTACTGCAAATGCGATTAATATCTTTTTTCTTTTATCCTAGGCCAATAAAAAAATGTTCACGTAACATTTCTAAGATTTATCTAACACCAAAATGCCCCGTCAATCCCCGACTATGTGTTTCATACACCAACAACTCATGCATGGAATAATTAGGCACACAAAATTTATTTTCCTTAAACAAATATCCGTCATGCTTATAAAATTTATAAACGGCCTTGTCACATGACATAAATATGTTAGAAAATTTTGTATCATTAACATACATTCTTTAATATACTCAAACTCAAGTACTTTGGTACTTAAGGAAGTAAAAAATACATACCTTCTAGATAATGCATCAGCAACTATATTCTCCTTACCATGTTTATACTGAATGACATAGGGAAAATTCTAAATATACTTCATGCATCTCGCATGCCTCTTGTTTAACTTACCTCGGCCTTTAGATATTTCAATGATCCATGATGGATTACAAACACCTTTGGCCACAGGTAGTGTTGCCATATCTCCAAAACCCGAACAAAAGTATAAAACTCTTTGCCATATGTAGGGTAATTCAAAGCTGATCTGCATAGCTTCTCTCCAAAAATAACTCTGGGCCACCTATACTACATAAAAAATGCTCCCATTCTTATTCCTGAGGCATCACATTCAATCTTAAAAATTTTTAAAGGCTAGGTAATGCTAAAACAGGTGCAAAACATAACCTATCTTTAATAATATTTAATGCATTTTCTTGTTCAATGCCCCGACAAAATCTAACATTTTTTATCACAATTTCAATGAATGGTATAGCAAGTGTACTAAAATTTTTAACAAAATGCCTATAAAAACTAACTAAACCTTGAAAGTTTCTTACTTCAATGATGCTTTCAGATGTTAACCGCTCCTTGATGGCTTTAACTTTCTCTTCATCCCTTAATACCTTTTGTACTAACAATAAAACTAAGAAAAAAAAATACTATTTCCATGCAAAATGTACATTTTTTTAAAAATTATCATAGAGCTTTTCGTTTCATTAAACAACAAGCACACGTCTCAAATACTTAACATGTTTTATCTAAACTCTTGTTATGTACTAGGATATTATCAAAATAAACTACTACAAATTTTCCTATGAATGCACGCAAAACAAGGTTCATTAATCTCATGAAAGTACTAGGTTTGTTAATCTCATGTAAGACCAAATGGCATAACTAACCAATCATATTACCCATATTTAGTCTTAAAAGCATTTTTTTATTCATCTCCTTTCATTTTAATTTGGTAATAGCCACTTTTTATATGTGTTTCGTTAAATTCTTGATCCATGCAATTCAAAAAGCATATCATCTAATCTAGGTATGGGATGATAATACTTTACCATTATATTGTTGACTGCCCTATAATTAATGAACATTCTCCCTATCCTATTTTTAAGGTACAAGTAGCACTAGCACAGACACTTGGACTCATGCTCTCTCTTGCGTACGCTTTTGCACATTAACTCCTCAACTTACCTTTGAAGCTCATTTGTCTCCTCTTCATTAATTCTATAGGATGGTCATTTGGAATAACAACTCCATGTACAAAATCAATTTGGTGTTCTAAGGGATGGCAACCCACTAGACATTTCCTCTAAGAATATGTCATTAAATTCCTGCAACAAAGAAATAGTCAAACTAGGGAAGGAATGGTTAGTTTCTTCAAGATTAAGGTAAAATTCCTTGTATACTAGAGATATCAAAGGTTGATTTTTCATGAAAACCTTCTTAATCTTACTTTCTTTTGCATAAAACCTCACTTTTATTTTTCATTTTCTCTTTGTAGGCTATATACCCTTTTCTCTTATGACTCTAGTCTTTTTTCTTGAATTCGAGTTACCTCTTTATTTTCTCTGTCACTCTCTTTTTATTGTAGTTTCGGCCTTACTCTCATTTTTTCTCTCTTCTTTTCTTTTTCTGCCTTACCTTTAAACTTTAATTGGTACTTATAGACCAATTTTGATATTAATAGAACAATAATAACCTTTTTTTCCATGTTTAAAAAAGTTGTATCTATTCTAAAACCAATCATGTATTACCTTCCTGTCATACATTCATGGTTTCCCCAATAAAATATGGCTAGCATGCGTAGGCACCACATCATACATCACATATCTTTACAACCCAATTTTGATTGCCTTATCAGATATTGGGAGTGACAATTATGATAATATTACTAAAGGAAGTGCATTGCTATTTTTTTCTAGAGAGGTAAGGCGCCACCCATAAAACGCCGCGGCGTCGCGGTGCTACTTCCACGACACTAAGATGCCGCTTGAAGCTTCTATGGCACCTTTTTTGGGCCCATTTTGAAGCCCCTGAAATCTCTACATTCGGCACAATCATGGGGGGATGTATAAATAGAAGAATGGAGACACTTTTGAAAGGTTACACACATTGAGATACATAGAATACAAGAAATCAAGGGTTGGGAATGAATATTTGGAACAAGAAGAGAAATTTGGTGCAAGATTCATCCACTTTTTTACATCCCAATTCAAAACTCAGTGATCTGTTCAATACAAATCATTTGTTTTTCTTCCATTATTACGAATAGCTAAGCTTTTCATTAGAGCAAACGATGTAATCAAATTGAGACCCATTTATTTCTTTTATTCAAGACTCAAGTGATTTTATTCATGTATTTAATGCTTTGAATTACGAATTGAGAGAGGAGTTTTAGATTTAGACCATATATTAAAATTCGGTAATTTAGTATAGTGTGTAGAGATACATGTACTAAATATTGTGGCCATTAGATGAATTCTTAGAACTAATATTATATTGTTTAACTAAGATTGATTCATATAGAGATATGAGATTGAATTGATTAAATAGACTCGATGAAAACTCGAGAGGGATAAATTGAATATAATAGAAGAATTCAATCGAATACTATATTATGTTATGAATCTTGAATTAAGACTTATAGGTAATCAATAGATGAAATTGTTATGCCCTAATATCTCATTCCATATTTGAATTCTGAATTCATCTTTGTGTGCATCCCACAATTTTCAAGTAGTTAGATAAAAAATCACAATTCATAGTTTTTTGTTGTCAAAGAGTAGTTAGAAATATTAAATTAAAAATTAAAGTATAGTTCTCATGGGAATGATAATCCGAGCTCAAAGGTCCATTAACTAACTTGTTACAATATCGTACACTTACAATATAAAAAATGCAGCAAGTTTTTGGTACCTTTACTGGGGTCTATTTACATATAATCTTAATTTTTCATTTGTGACTATTAATTGATTAGATTATTTTCTTTTATTTGCAAATAAAAGGTGTTCACCGTATGCCCTATTCCAAAGGCGGTAATATGCAGACCTTTGATCCAGAAATAGAACGTACCTTCAAACGCAGACTCAAGAACACCAACAAAAATAGAGTTATCAGATTGCTAACTATCAAAATATTCATATTCATATGAAGCCAACTGGACAATTTGCTGAGATAGTAGTGGTACAACAAAATCAGCAAAATGCGCTAGTGAAGATAAATAATGGAAACTTGCATTCTCAATGTTCTTGAAGCCTATAACAGTGCCCACGTGCTCCAATATTGTATATCCAAATTTCAGGGTAAATAATTTTAGATAAGGGTGAATTGGATCTATTTTACTAGCAACATTCCCAATTCTTCGAGTTGCCTCATAAAAACCCGAGCACACATATCTCTAGATTTCTTAGAAATTGTCAGAACTTTCATGCTCTAGGAGTTAATGAAAATGCTATCAAGCTGCGTTTATTTTCTTACACACCGAGGGATGCAGCATTGCAGTGGTTGGATGCTAAACATCATTGAAGCATTACTACATGGGATCAACTAACTAGAAAATTCTCTAACAGTCTTCCCATAGATAAAAGTAGCAAAAGTTTGATTGAAAATCCAAACATTCCAACAAAAAGGTGGAGAGTTATCTTGAGGCATGGAACATATTCAAAAAGCTAATGAGAAAGTATCCAAATGATGGAATCACCATAGGTAATCAGGTACAATACTTCTACATTGGACTTTTACCACTATCAAAATCTCAGGTGGATTCCACCACGGATAGATCAATCATTGGTAAATCAGTTCAACAATGCCTAGATATGTTTGAGTTCATTACCACTATACATTCAATGTTCTCATTAGAAAGAGACCAGAGAAGACGGCTAGAATTTATGAACTAGACAGTGAAACATCTACTAATGCATAGATTGTTGCTTTAAAAAAGTAGGTAGAGTTATTTGTAAATTTGCAAACACATGGAGCAAATAAAGTGGTGGTTAGTTTAGCATGTGAGAATTGTGGAAGAAATCACCCTATAGAAAATTAATTAATGCTTGCTTCTCTAGAGAAACAGGTAAACTTTATTCAAAATGGTTCCCACAATTTCAATACAGGGAAATAATTTTCAGCAAGAGAAAAGACCAAATTTGGGGGCGATGTTTCATCAATTTGTACAAAAAAAAAGACAAAGGATTCCAATAGATTGATATAAATTTTCAAAATCAGCAAGCATCTATCAAGAAATTGGAGACACGGATTTATCAAATAGCTCAACAACTTGTAGAACATCCACAATGATCATTGCCAAGCAATACAATGACAAATTCTAAGGAGCAAATGATGGCAATAAGAACAATGGAAAACAATCCACACAGGGCTCCTGTAAAAGTTAAAGCATATGTAACTCCACTTCCATTCCCCTAAAGACTTTAAAAGAAGTCGATAGAGGAAAATATTCATGCTATAACTACAATGAATGGGGTACAATTATCAGAGATTACTACAAAAAGACCAGAAGGAAAAGATGAACAGGAAGAAGATAATAAAGCTACAATAGAAGAAGAATCTGCACCAACCTTAATTGAGAACAGAGAAAATACAGAAACATCAACTACCAAGGTACCAACTCTTTTCAAGCTTTACGTGTCTCAAAGACTTAAGAAGAACAAACAAGACACAAAATTGTAAAAATCTCTTGATGTTCTCAAGAAGCTCTAGATCAATATTCTGTTGATAGAAGTCATATTACAAATTCTAAACTATACAAAATTCTTGAAAGAGATGTTGACAAAGAAAAGAAAACTTCCAGAGTATGAAACTATGGCACTAATAGAGGAAAGTAGTGCAAGAGTACAAAATAAATTGTTGTCCAAGTTGAAAAATCCAAGGAGTTTTACTCTACCTATTTTAATTGGAAATTCTTATGCTATTAATGCATTGTGTGATACAGGTGTTAATATAAATTTAATATTATATTTTGTTTACAAGAAATTGAAATTGGGTGAAGTCAAATCAACATCAATAACGTTACAACTGGTCGAACCCTGATTGACATGGATAATGGTGAGCTGATATTGAGGGTTGAGGACAAACAAGAGATATTCAATATTTACACCTAATATGAGCAACCTCCCAACATCAAAATTTGATAGAATTGATGAAGAAATGCCCCTAATCAATAAGGCTATCAGGAAAGAAAATCAAATTTTGGTAACTCATTCATGGCAAAAGTCAAGCTAATGATTTTAAAGAAGCGTTTCTTGAGAGGTAACTCAAGCTCTATCCATCTTATTACTTATTTTCTAGTTTTAGAATTGTTTATTTTATTATCGTAACATTCTTGTTGTGTTGTTTGTAGGAAGATTCTCGAGTTTATAGGCAGCAACATAGTTAGAACATCCCATATCCATCTCATTAGGGCCATGGCGATACGGCAATTGATGTATTCAGGGAAGTCATAACCCTTATTTGTATTTATTTTAACATTGCAGACAATTTATGTTTTAAATTTGGGGGGTGAATCATCAGTTGTTAATTGTTATTTTCATTTGTATAGTATTTTGTGTTTGTGTGCTTATGTGATATGATTTTATTTCTTTTTAATTGTGTGAGAAAAAAAAAAGATTTTTCTTTATATGCTTGCTTGTGTAAGTTAGATAGTCTTGTCAGGTAGGATGAATATATTTGAAAGCATGTATTAGTTTATAAATTGTGAATGAACTATGTGCTTTAATTTAATTTTTTGCTTATCCATGTGAAGCGTGACAATATTTATGCACGATTATTAAGTTGAGCGTCGTACTAGAAAATGATGATTTATATACATAGGCTAAATAGATTACTTAGATGCTAATCCCTTAACCTGTGATTCATAACATCTTTTAGCCGTATATTTTATAATTTAGGGTGTTGGAACCGGTAAAATAAATGATTTAAGATTGTGACGATTTTGAGCATGTTGAAAAAGATTGTGTGGAGTGTTTTTGACTTTCTAGTATGAACTTGGTGATGACCAAATGACTTTCTGGCATTTATTGAGCTTATACCTCATGTCGGCACCTTTTTTACTTGAGCTAGTGAGCCGTAGGGGTATCTTGAAAGTTAGCACTCTTTGGTATTAAAAAAACGGGGAGTTACCAACTAAAAGCACTTTATAGGGGTAAAGAAGAGAAACAAGGGTAATGTTAATATTGAGTTAAAAAAATATCAACATAAGCCCAAAAAAAAAAAGGACAAAGGAAATAATTAATCATTGAGGGTTAGGAATTGAACCCAACTTGTGAATTTACGATTTTACACTTGATTCTTCACACGAATACCCGTTTTGAATTGGATAAGTGGAAGTTTAGCTCTTGTATTGTGAGTCTGAAACCGTTCATAAAAATGATATAATGTTCTCAATCCTGATGCAAAAGGACAAGGTATCTAACCAAAAATCTCTTTTCATGTTCGTGTTTTTATTAAGTTAGGTTATGATTTTGTTTGTGGACAAATAAATGTTTAAATTTGGGGTATTTGATAAGTGTATTTTATACACTTGTTCAAGTTCTAAAATGGACATTTTGTAGTTCTTAACTTCTATTAATGAAATTATAGCCTAATTTAATGTTCGATGTGAGGTGAAATTTGATGAATGAAAATGGAATTGAGAAAAAGAAGCAAAAAAATGGCAAGATATAAAGTTTGGGGATTAAAGCATACTTAAAAGTTATGTCGGACCTCACGATGAAGATTTGAGAATGCTAGGGGTCAATTAGATGCAATCAGAAGTAAAAAAAAATGAGTGAAAAATGATCAAAATATTTTCGCAAATCAATTTTCAACTGCACAAGTATGTTCCAGATTTTTAACCTAAGATTGAGATCCATTTTTAACCTAGTAAAATTGTATCCCTTTTAACTAACTTTACAACCCAAGTTGAATAGCCTTAATCGAATATCGACAGAGAATGTTATCATAAAAAGGCTAAAGGAAGTATAGTACTGATTTTTCCTTGAGAGGCGGCGCAACGTCTAGACACAGCACCGTGGTGCCTGATGTACTCCTATGGCACCTCGGCGCTACCCATAAATAACACAGAAGCATCTTGGACATTTTTTAGCCCGTTTTGAAATCCATAAAAACTCTATATTTAGCATAGACGTGAGGAGAAGTATAAACAGAAGAAGAGAGACTTTTGGGGGGTTCCACACATTGAGAAACATAGAATACAACTTGGAGAATTAGAGAGCAAAATTAAAGATGAAAAACAAGAAATCAAAGGTTGGGAATTAAGATTTAGAACAAGAAGAGGAACTTGGTACATGATTCATTGGCTTATTTATATCTCAATTCAAAACCCGATGATGTACTCAATACAAATCTTTTGCTTTTCTTCCATTATTATGAGTAACTAAGTTTTTCATTAGGGAAAATAATGTAATCAAATTTAGACCCTTTATTTCTTTTATTCAAGATTCAAATCTTTTATCATTTGTGTGTTGATTTTATTAATGTATTTAATGCTTTGATTACTTGATCACTAATTCAATGATTTTGTGAATCTTTTACGAATTGAAAAGTGAGTTTTAGAGTTTGACTACATATTAAAATTCGGTAATTAAGTATAACGTGTAGATATACCTATTCAAATTAGTGCGATCATTAGATGAATTCTTAGAACTAATATTTCATTTAACAAAGATTGATTTACATAGATATATGTGATTGAATTAGTTAAATAGGTTGAATGAGAACTCGAGAAGGATAAATTGAATGCAATAGAAGAATTTTGATCGAACACTACGTTAGGTTATAAAAATTGAATTAAGATTTAAAGGTAATCAATAGATGAAATTATCATACCCTAATATCTCATTCCATAATTGAATTCTAAACCTATCTTTGTGTGCATCCTGTTATTTTCAAGTAGTTAGATCAAAAATCACAACAAATCACAATTCTTTGTTTGTTTTCACCAAATAGCAGTTAGAAATATTAAATTAACCTTTAAAGTATAGTCTTTGTAGGAACGATAATCCAGATTCAAATGTCCACTATATTACTTGTTCTGATATCATACACTTGTGACATAAAAAATGCAATACTCTCCTTCTATAATCGTACTATACATCTTGTTGATAACATAACATCTAATATAAAATATATTATATTTGCTACTCTATATCATCTACCTTAATTTGTGCACTAAGAGCACGCCTCAACAAGAGAGTTGTCATCTGCAGGGTACTCTATCTCATTACCATGACTAAAATCTTCCACTTCGGGCATCTCATCACTATCACTCTCATCCTTAGTCACCACTTCCCTATTGTCACGCATAATTATTGCCAAATGTTTGGACTTTGTAGTGCACGAGAAGGTTGGAAATTTTACATGGGTTAAGTTTTGCTAGCTATCTCTTCCTTTTTTCCCTAGGTGGTTCAGTCTTAATCTTTGAAACAAATCCACAGTGTTGTAACTCACTCCTATTAGTATTACCCCACTTCGGTCTCCAAGGAAAATTTGTTATCCTCCTCAATATTAGCCCTAATCATATCTACCTCCATTACCTTATGGTAACCCTCCATGCTTCTTGAACCTTGAGTAAGGCTCTATAATTTTCGATAGAGGTCTGTATATTAATGTCTATGTACAAATCTCCTCATGAAAGCTTTTAATTTACCTAAGTTTCTATCGGCCT
Organism: Fraxinus baroniana; assembly: GCA_903798355.1. Taxonomy (NCBI): domain Eukaryota; kingdom Viridiplantae; phylum Streptophyta; class Magnoliopsida; order Lamiales; family Oleaceae; genus Fraxinus; species Fraxinus baroniana. The sequence continues at coordinate 9,075 of CAIGRO010143723.1, read as the reverse complement.
TTTATGATTTCTTCTTTTATTTGTCACCAATTAAACCAACCGTATTATTGTATAATTAGTGAATTTAATCATTGTACTGTCAGTTTTACATTCTTCTCCTCTAAGTAATTATGGCAACCACATATTAACTCTAGAATTTTTTTTCTCACTCCAAAAAGACTTCAAGGGCAATCCTACCTTGGAAGGAAGGTATTTTATGAAATTAACTCAAATTACACCTATAGAAGGGTTGAATATGTGATTATGCGGAATTAAAAATTAATAACTAAATAGCAAAAAGTCACTTTTAATTATTTCTAGATGATTATTCAAACAGTCCAATTTTTCTATGTTGAATTACCATAATTATATGAAAACAGTAAATAACACATGGAATGATCACGGAGAAACCCCAACTGGGTAAAAACTCTGGGTACTTTGCCAGTATAAAATCCACCATAAATGAATTTGGAACTTACAGTCCATCGGATATGACTACCACTAGTACTTTCTGACCTCCTGACTGTAATTTCCACAACCTTCCTAGATTGTGTGCTCTTGCACTAACTCCCGGTGTAGTTTTCAAAGCCCTCATGGATTGAGTGTTCCTGCACCAACTCCCGACTTTATGAATTTGTCTATCTCCCTGGATCAATGAAGAACTCTGCGTTCTCCAACAACTAGAACTCTAGTCACCTTCCCTTGATTTTTAGGAACTGGCAAATGTTTAGGAAGTGGCAGTTTGGAATTTGGATTATATGGATTTGATGTTTTCATCGCCAAGAATCAATCAAATTGTGAAGGATGAAAGCTTATAAATGATTTTGATGAAGATGATATAAAGCAATATGTGTTTTCTCAACGTTCAACCTCAGGAAAAACTGTTCAAAAGCTTTCTGGTTTTTATACTATAGGCTTATGGTTGAATGGGCCAGATAAAAAGCATTAAAAATGCGAAATAAAATTCTCCGGATAAACCTGTCGCTCGAACGAAGACAAGGTGATAGGCAAGCGACAATGTTTATGCTTCTGCAGCTCGAGTAAAGTCAAACGACAGTCTAGCAAAATTACAGCGTCGTTTTTTCCTTCTTTCCATTCTCGTACCTTAGACCTAATACAACTTAATTTATATTATTTACAACTTACTCCTTGACTTTTACAACATACTAATTCTAGTCTTATTTGTTCACAGACTTGCCAATAACATTAAAAACCAAACAAGCTCCCCTTTGGTATTCTGTGACAAAACTACAAATCTAAAGTCAATGTAGTAAAAAAAACACACACACAACAACTACTACCAAACGAACTGTCTTGGCAGAATTGTATTTTTTCTTTGTTAAAACATGTTTCTTGAAACAGACAACTCAAATACACAGAGTTAAAAGCACTTGAAACGGGAAATAATAGAATCAATAAACACATGATATTAACACTGGCTAAATTGAGACATAATACTAATGTCAATCCAAATACCAACAAAAACATTAGCATCACAAAAAATCAAAAACTGAAATAGTTAAGTAAAAGTGGTATGAAATGCAATGCAATCAATAAATCTCATGCTAGTTCACTTAAAATATTAAAACTCAAAAAAAAAAAAAAAACTTTCTAAAACAGACAACTCAAATACCCAGTGTAAAAGCACGTGAAACGAAAAATAATAGAATCAATAAACACATGATATTAACACTAGCTAGATTGAGACGTAACACTATTGTCAATCCAAATACCAACAAAAATATTAGCATCACAAAAATATCAAAAACTCAAACAGCTAGTAGATATGGTATAAAATTCAATTCAATCAATAAATCTCATGTTACTTTACCTCAAAGGTTAAAAATTCAAAATTTTTAAATCTTCAAAGAAAAATTTAAAAATACTTCATCAATCATTCATTTCATTCTCCCCATTTTTGTCACAAATGACAATAGACCGATAATTAACATATAATACGTCAAAAATACAGTTGTTAGCACACACAAGTATAATCAATGGATAATAATCCTTCCCACTTACGTAATTCAAGTTATCATGGAGTAAATGGTATAAGTGGCCCATATGTGTAAAGTGTCACTAAACCTTCGTAAGTAGAACTCCAAACCTTAATTTTGTGAGAAATGACATGCTAAATATCGTTGCCAATAAATGTGTGCCTCTACTTATGAAAGTCAAACCATTTAAAGCACATTAGAACCTATAAAGAAAAACTCATTTTGTATGGATATTTTCTTTTCTTCCCCCGACTTTGAGTATATTTTATTTTCACATCTTTCAATATTATATATTATACTGTAAAAACAATTTCACGCTTTTAATTTTGCAATTTTTAGTTTTTTTTTTATTTTAAAATATGAATGCACCAAGCCTACAAAAATAATTGTACAAATAATTACATAAAAAAATATGCATGAGTTTTTTACCTAGTAAACAAACAAATATGATGCATACATAATTCAATGTCACACAATACGAAAGCACGAGCATGCAACAAAGTACCTAATCAATGACGTACACAAACACCAATAGTCGTCCTAAGGGATTCAAAACTCTAACCATCTAATGGTTTGGTAAATAGGTGAGCTAATTGATTTTCTATAGAGATGTGCTCAAAAGTCACAACACGTGCCTCTACAAGTTATCAAATAAAATGATGTTGTATATCAATATGTTTGGCTCGAGAGTGTTCAATGGGATTTTTGGAAATATTAATGGTACTAGCGTTATCATAAAACATAGTCATAGTACCCTATTCAATTCTATAATCACTTAACATCTGCTTCATTCAAAGCAGTTGAGTACAGCAACTTCCTACAACTATATATTCGGTTTCTATCGTGGACAATGAGATAGAATTTTGTTTCTTATACATCCAAGCTACAAGATTAGCACCAACATAAAATCTCCATAAGCACTTTTTCTATCATCGGGGTTTTCAGCCCAATCGGCATCGGAGTAGCAAGCAAGGTCAAGATTAGAGTCTCGAGAGTACATGATTCCATACTCTATGGTTCTATTGATATATCTTATGATACATCCAAGGCGTTCAGGTGGGATTCCTTGGGATCAGCCTAAAAGCGTGCACATATCCCAGTACTAAAGGCTATGTCAGGTCTACTTGCAATTAGATAAAGTAAACTATCTATCATACTCATGTACAGTGTTTGATCAACATTCTTTCCTGTATGGTCATGACCTAACTTGACATTACTGCTCATGGAGGTTCTAGTGTGTTTCTTGCTGTCTAGTCCAAAATGTTTGACAGGTCTTTAGCATACTTTGATGAGATATGGACAACCCATTATCAGTTCGTTTAACTTGGAGACCAAGAAAGTAATTTAATTATCCAACCATACTCATCTCAAATTCTTGCTTCATGCATTTAACGAAATCATGAGCAAGAGAATATATAGGAGAATAAAAAATGATGTCATCGACGTAAATCTGAGCTATGGTGATGGTTTCATCAATATGTCTAATGAATAAAGTTCTATATGTACTACCTTTAGAAAAACCTGTTCCATGAGATATGCAGTTAGTCTATCATAATGCGGAAACTTAGGATCAATAAATCCTTTAGGTTGTTCAACATAGGCTTCTTCTTGAAGTATTCCATTCAAGAAAGAACTTTTAACGTCCATTTGATATAATTTCAATCCTAAAGTACACGAACAACCAGAAGAATTCTAATGGATTCAAGTCGTACTACTGGGGCAAATGTTTCATCAAAATCAACTCTTTCAACCTGAGTATATCCTTGGACAACTAATCTAGCCTTGTTTCTAGTTATGGTACCTTGATCATCGATTTTATTCTTAAATATCCACTTAGTACCTATAACATTGAAATCATCAGGTCTAGGAACTAAATGTCATATGTTGTTTTTCACAAATTGGTTTAGCTCCTCATGCATCGCAATTACCTAACATTCATCACTAAGGGCATCTTCGACTTTCTTAGGCTCAATTTGAGACACATAACTAGCAAATGTCAGGTTGTTTAAACCCTCTTACAAAGTCTCATCCCTTCATCTAAATTCCCAATAATATTTACCGTAGGATGATTAGACTTAAATCTAGATTAAGATTCCTTAGGAGATTTAGTTTTATCATCAAGTGAGGACTCCTCATTGGATGTTTCTAGACCTTTAGAAGCGTGCAAGGAATCGAGAATTGATGTTTCTTTAGGTTCAGTTACCATGATGGGATCTACACTCAAGTTATCTAACTCTTCCCAATCTCTCCCTCACTGCAAGCATCATCTACCTTTACATTGATGGATTCCATCACAACCCGTGTACGAAAATTATTTACTCCATAGGCTCGACTATTTCTAGAGTATCCTAGGAAAATTCCCTCATCACTCTTGGAGTCAAACTTGTCCAAATTCTCTATATCCCTTACAATATAGCACTTACTATCAAACACACGAAAGTACTTGACAGTAAGGCTTTTACCATTCCAAATCTCATACGGTGTTTTATCAGTTTTAGGTCTAAGGTAAACCTTGTTCACTATGTGACACGCAATGTTGATGGCTTCATCCCAGAAATGTATAGCTAATCCCTAACCATGAAGTATAACTCTAGCCATTACTTAAGCACATGATTTTTCCTCTCAACTACTCCATTTTGTTGTAGAGTGATCGGCGAGGAGAACTCCCTCCTCCAAGCAGAAGTTCTCAAGATTAGAGTTTTCAAACTCTTTTCCATGATCACTCCAAATTCTAGATATGGTGAAGTCTTTCTCTTTTCTAAGCCTTTTACACAAAGTTATGACAAGATTAAATACCTCAGATTTTTCTCTAAGTAGCTTAAGCCATGTATATTGAGAGAAACCATCTACCACAACCAAAAGATATCGTTTCCCACTAAGACTCTCGGTCCTAAATGGTTCCATTAATTCCATATAGAGTAATTCAAGCGACTTTATTGTCAAGATTTTAGAAGTTTATTTATGATTTTCTCTATGTTGTTTACCTTGTTGACACTGTCCATACAAAGTGTTTTCATTATTTTCAAACTTAGGTAAATCATTAACAAGTTTCTTCTTAGCAAGTTTAGACAAACTCCTATAGTTCATATGACCAAGGTGTTGATGCCATAGTTCTGTCACATCAATCTTGGCACTACTACACACATAGTTGGAATTAGGAAAAACTCCATAACAATTGTCAGAAGTTATTACACCTTCGAGGATAACGTTACAAGTAGAATCATACATAGTACACCTTTTCTGGACAAAACTAACCTCAAAATCAGTGTCACATATTTGATTGATGCTTAACAAATTGGACTTTACACCTTTCACATAAAGCACATATGAGGTAGCATGTAATCTAGATATATTAACGGTACCTTTACCTAGGATAGGTGTAGTAGTACTGTCTCCAAAAGTAACCATACCGCCATTCCAATTATCGAGAGTAGAGAACAAGGTTTTATGACCAAGCATATGTTTAGAACATGTACTATCATGATACCGTATAGAGTTATTTTGAGTTTAAAGTGCAACGTAGGCAACATAACAATTCAACTGATCATTAGACCTAGGAAGATCATTTTTCTTAACCTAAGCTTTCTTAGAAGTAGAGGTGATTCTAGTTAATCGAGTCATTATCTTAGTTAAGTGGCTAACCTAATTGGCGAGAAAGTTAACCTTGCTCGAGATATCCTGACTTCTACTACTAGTCACGAGTTTATGACACCTAGGTCTTGTGTGTCCCAGTACACTACAATGGTGACAAGTGGGAATAAACATAGGTTCAAACCTATGTGGAGGTTGTTGCTGAGTTATAGGACGAATGGTCCTAAGTTGTCTAGTAGGTCTCGAACCTAAAATAGTCTTGTCCTTAGGTTTAGGATTAACAGCATTCCTAACTTTGTTGGTGACTGGGACAAACGTGGTCTTGGATGTACTGCAGTAGTATTGCAATTTTGAAAATATCCTAAATCGTGCCTATTTCCAGCATGCTTGTTCATCCCTAACAGTTTATCGAGTTTCGAGTACCACTCTTGAAGGAATGAAGTTGAGTATTAGAATTTATTAGATCACTTGTTAAGGATTTAAATTTAGCTTCTAAGTTCTCATTAACAAGTTTCAACTCACTTAGATTTTTTGTAGAGTCCTGAAGGTCAGCTATGACTTTCTCTCTCACTCTTTCAAGTTCATTAACCTTTTTTAGTACGTCTTTATTGACCTTCTTATTTTAAGACTCTTCTCAAACAGCTGTCGATAAGGCTCATGAATATCGATTTCATCCTTAGAGTCATCCTCAGAATTCTCACTGCGATCTTCATTCTCTACCTTTTCACTTTCCTTATCAGATTCAGTCTTAACTATGGATGTAAAAGCCATAAATTTTTGTTCATCCTCACTGATAGAGGTATCACTCTAATGCCTTACCTTTTCTTTTATTCATATTCTTCTTTAAGTTAGGACATTCATTCCTCTAGTGGCCAAAACCCTGACACTCATGGCATCTAACTGACTAAGTTTTTTTACTAGAAGTCCTAGGATTATTTTTATCATGCTTATCTTTCGAGAATTTACTAGGGACATCATTTTTCCTATCTTGAGATTTTCTCCTATTCCTCATCGCTTTCTAGAATTTCTTAACGAAATATGCTATTTCGTCGTCCATAAGGGTCTCGACATCAATATACTCACTCTTTTCTTTTCTAATAGTTCATGGCTATGGGTTTAACCTTCTTCGATTGAGATATGATGAGTTCATAGGTTTGGAGGTGTCCTACGAGTTCCTCTATCTTAACTGCATCTGAATCCTTACTTTCTTCAATAGCGGTGATCTTAGGTCTACACCTTTCAGGTGGAGATCCAAGGACTTTTCTGACAATTTTAGACTCGGGGATTTTTTCACCTAAGTTAAACCTGGAGTTTATTATGTCATTAAGGTTCGCATAGGATTCATCGAACGATTCATCTTCCTTCATTCTAATTTCTTCAAACCTAGAAGTTAACATCTGCAGTTTGGAGTTCTTAATGATTTTGGTACCCTCATGTGTGGTCTCTAAGATATCCCAAACCTCTTTCACATCGACATGATGAACCCTCCTAAATTACTCTGAAGACACAACCATAAATAAGGCATGAAGCTCTTTACTATTCTAGTTGCAATCAGCTAATTCATCTTTGGTCCAAAGAGAAATGTCAGTGGGTGTAACTAACCAACAACAATGGATGAAGGTGCAATCTAACCATTTTGTACACTGATCCAAATATGCTTATCCACTACTTTAAGGAATGCTCTCATTCAAACTTTCTAGTATGCATAGCTGCTTCCATAAAAAATGAGGCACGGATAGAGATTGACTCATCTAGATTAATTTAAGGGTCTGGAATCGAAATATGGCTCTGATACCAATTGAGATTATGATGTTTGACCCAAATTACACCTAGATGGAGGTGAATATGTGATTATGTGGAATTAAAAATTAAAAATTAAGTAGCAACAATTCACTTTTAATTATTTCTAGATGATTAATTAAACAATTCAATTTTCCTATATTGAATTACTGCAGTTATATGAAAACACTAAATAACACACAGAATGATCACAGAGAAATCCCAACTAAGTTAAAAATTCGGGGACTTTGCCAGTCAAAAATCCATTATAAATGAGTTTTAAACTTATAGTCCACTAGATATGACTACCACCAGTACTTTCTGACCTCTTGACGGCAATTCCCACAGCTCTCCTAGATTGAGTGTTCCTGCACCAACTCCCGACTTTATGAATCCATCTATCGCCTATGGATCAATGAAGAACTCTGTGTTCTCCAAAAATTGGAACTCTAATCACGATTCCTTGATCTACAAAACTCTCATCTATGCTCAAATTTGTCCACTTCCACTTTAGAGGCTATTTCCTCCTCATCTCCACTTCTAAGCTCATTTTCATCCTCATATTCACCTAAAGAAACATTTCCATGCCTATTTTATGTACACCCAACTGGTCCTCTAGTTGGTTGTTCTCTTTGTAAACTTGCAATCACTATATCTTACCTATTCATTTTATCTTTAATTTTTTTCAAACATCACATTCATCTACTCAAGTTGTTGCATGACTTTCAATATAAATAATATGTTGTTCTCCTCCCCAAATGTTGAATCTTACATTTTTAATAACTAGGAACAGTAACCTCGCATATTTAAACTCAAGTGTATACTCTATATTGGCTTTTTCCCGTTAATGAGCTCATCACTCTTGTCTTTTTTTCTCTCTATGCTTTCTCTTTCAAGTTCTTTAAGGAATTAATTAAATTCAATCAAGAATTCGGTCTTTAAAATGTTAAAACTAACAAGAACCAAGACATAAGAAAGACTACAAGACTCGAGAAATGACTCAAGAAGGAAAGATAACAACAATGGAAACACCATAAGAAACTCAAGATTTCTTAAAATTGGTTTAAGCACTTTTCACAATAAGATTGATTTCCAGTGATGATTTATGTATCAAAAAATAGTAAAGATGGTGTTTCTAGAAAAATAACACCATAAGAATTCTAAGAAAATGATTCTTGAAATTTTATTATGCTTTTCTTGAATTTTTTTACTTTTTTTTTCATTTTTCTTTGCTTTTTTTCTTGAATTTCATTTTTTAATGCAAACTTTATGGAATAGATCAATCATAAGGCAAGAAACCAAAAACAATGTGTTGATACACTAATCAATTCTTGAATATACTTGGTATAATGTCTTATGTCAATGATTCTAAGAATGGGATAAAACTCAAATAAATTTTATGTCATTTTCAAATAATTTTTTCTTGTAGAACTAGAAAATAATCTGATTTATATTATTAAGTCGTTATGACCTTTCCTAAGAGTTCAAATTAAAGATTTGTCGCGATAGTAAATTTGCCTGTACTTGTCTTAAAATTTCAAAGTTGTCATGACATATCTTAAGTCCAAAAGTTAAAAATAAGCTCCATGCACTTATTTGCATAAAATATTTATTTCTTATGTATGTGTATAGAATTTATTGTAAATCCTATGGGTCGAATAACTAAAGCATTTTAGAAGTTTATAAAATATATCATATATTATGTTCGTTTTGAAGCTCGTGTTAAACA
>CAIGRO010143713.1:0-11478 GCA_903798355.1 Fraxinus baroniana | reverse complement strand
TATTTGAGACTCTTATGATCTGTGTAAATGTCGTACTTTCCTCCTTATAAGTAATGGTGCAATATCTTTAATGCATGAACAACCGCTGCAAGTTCTAGATCACGCTCTCATGTTGCTTCAATTGCCTTGACATATAGGCAATCACTTTTTCGTGTTGCATTAACACACATCCCAAACCTTATTTAGATGCATCACTATATATAACAAACCTTTCCGAACTTTCGGGTATGGTTAAGACTGGTGCTATAATCAATCGCAGCTTTAACTCTCGAAGCATTGCTCATATTTATCTGTCCAGTGAAACATTACTCATTTCCTTGTCAATTGCATCATTGGTCCAGCTATTTTGGAGAATCCTTCTATAAATCTCCGACAGTGCCTGGCCAATCCTAGAAAACTCCGAACTTTCCCAACTTTAGTCGTTGTCTTCCAATTAGTTACCGCTTCCACTTTTACTGCATTTACTTCAATTCCTTGGGCAGTAACTACATTACCGAGAAACCCAACACCCTTAAGCCAAAATCCACACTTTTTAAATTGCGTATAACTTTTTCCTTGTACAATATTTCTAACGCTATTCTAAGATGTTCCTCATGTTTATCTTTACTCTTGGAGTATATAAATACTTGAATTAGATGATTAAGGATTCCGCAACTTGACAATTCGAGAAAAACACATCGAAGAAAAACAATAAATCAAGGGTTTGAAATATTGATTTGGGCAAGAAGAAAATCTTGGTGCAAGATTCATCAAATTCTCTACATCTTAATTTAAAATCTGGTGATGTAATTAAGTATTATTCTTTAGTTATCTTCACCCATTATGCATAGCTATTTTATTTTATTTTTTTGTTAGAACGAACAATATAGTTTATTGAAACCCTTTAATTCAATTTTCAAGATTCTAGTTCTCAATTATATATATGTTGAGTTTATCTATGGTTGTGAAGGCTTTGAATTACTTGGTCACTAATTTAATGATGTTTGTAAAATTATAACGAGTCGAAATGTGAGTTATAAGTTTAGACCACACAGAGAATTTTGGGAACTAGTATAAAAGCATAGAGATACATTTTCTAATTAATGGGGTTATTACATGAATTCTTAAAAATTAATGCATTTAACTAAGGTGTATCATGATTCACATAAAGCTATGAAATTAACTAATTAAATAGAATCAATTTGAACTCGAGTGAAATAAATTGAATATGTTAGAAGAATCTACCGAACACTAAATAATCCTGATTAGAGAATTAAATAAGATCAATAAATGAAGTTGTGTGCTATCAGGGGCAGATCCAGGAATTAATGGTACATGGGCGAAACTTTTTAAAATTTAACGTAAGAATAAAATTTATATATAACTAGAANGTGCTATCAGGGGCAGATCCAGGAATTAATGGTACATGGGCGAAACTTTTTAAAATTTAACGTAAGAATAAAATTTATATATAACTAGAAAAATTGTAATATAACGTTACCTATTACAATTGTACCCGACGATGTTTTATAGTATAAAATTCATCTATAATAGAAAGTTCCATATAAAATTGATGATGTTTTACAATGTTCAGATATATTACAATTGTACTCGACGATGTTTTACAAAGTTCTTCCTTTCTTGGAAGAATGTCGATCTTCCTCCATATTAAATCTAAGAGCATAAATATCAAAATACTTCAATATCCTATGATTTTTATCAAACAATCTCATTTCCATATAGTTCTCACTAAAATCAAGCTGAGACGTACCATGAATCCAAGCTAAAAGAAAGGAATATTATCCATGGGGCAACATATAAAAAAAAAAAAAAAATTCACAAGTTCTTCACACACTTCTAAAAATAAAATCACAAGATTATCTGATAGAGAGTCGCTCTGTTTGTGGTGTGGGTAAAAAAAATGGGGGACAAAGGGATTTCTTGTACAAACCTAACAGAAATTCAGCAAATTCGACGGCCTAATCTATCTGATATGCTGCTATGATCATTGTATAATAGAATTAACATCCCTAATTCAAACGCTCTCATGAGTAGCAAATGAATTCAATTCACAAATACATAATTACTTACCGACAGGGGCGTCGGCGGACTTCGACGGACGACTTCGGCGCTAACGATCGTCCTCCACTCTCCGTCGTGGATTGAATTTTTGAAGGTTGAAAGTTGAAATTGGCAAATGGAAGAAACCGTGCAAATAATTGAAAGGGTTTGGAATTGGGAATTAATTCTATTTCAATTGCCAATTGGGTTTTCATTTTTCAAATGGGCCTTGAACAGTGGGCTACTGTGCTTGAACACAAGAAAAACAATGGGCTAGAATCAATTTTTTTAAAGCACCTGGGCTTGGACAACAGTGGGCTACAGCCCAGTGTAGCCCACTGCTGGATCCACCCATGGCTCTAATATCCTTTTCATATTTAAAAATCTAATTTGTTTTTTGTGTGCGATAAGATACATTTAGTTAGTTAGAAAGAGTTAGATATATAATCACCAAATCATAATATGATTTTCGTTGAATAGAAGTAGAAATAGTAAATTAGAAATAAATAATTGTCTAAGTGGGTACGATTATCCGGATTCAAATGTCCATTATATTACTTGTTTGATATCGTATACTTACAATAGGAAAACCCCCAACAATAGTACTAATATAATTGAAATTTTAAATGTAATGCCTCTCTAATTTTTACTGTAAAAATTTAAAAACTTAAAATTGGGTCAATGAGCCATATGATTCTTTCTTAGTTATTGGCCTTTTGTGTCATATGTAATTTAAGAGGGATTTATTTGTCAGAAAAACTCATTATCCATGCACATTGGAATTCGAGAATAAAACAATGCAGGTTAATTTTAAATATATGAAACATCGGATTATACTGTAAAATACCGTAACACAGTAGAGAAAGTTTAAATATATAGTAAGACATTAGAAGAGGTATGGATAGCAAGACACGTAATAGAATAGTTTTTAAATCATAATAGTATCATTATCGAGCAACATTGTTGAGATATAATCAAAAATACGTGCAATGGAGTAGATTTTTTATAACAAATATTCGGAACATAATGCACATCGATTTGAGGTCGTTATGGCAGCAATGTCTAGATAAAACATTAAACGCGACGAGGCATTTGGGATAAAAGAACACGGGCAATAGTATAATGATAAAATAGATGGAAATAAATTGGACACCACATAAGGGGATTTTGTTTAAGATGAGAATTCTACTATTAAGCTTCGATAGCTTAAATCCACTAATTCTATTAAATAAGGATTCAAAATCACGTGTCTTTCAAAAGATAAGTAAAGAATAAAACTATAACGCCCTAAAATTCTTGAAATTTGAAAGGTTACAAGAAAAATCTTTTTAGTTGGTATTCTTTAATGTAAACCAAAATAAATTGTAACTAATAAAAATTTTGGATTTTGGAATATATACAAAAATAATGGTAGATATTGGTCTATATATACTTACACAATTATGGTGTAACTTTATTTGGAAAACTTCTAGAGAAAATTCAGTAACTATCGGTTGCGCAGCAGCGAAGAAAAAAATATGTTTGACCAAGTAAACATTTACTAAATTTGGGGTCTCGACGATGATGTTTGAAGTACAAAAATATTTTTCAACTATGCTGAACAATCTTTTCAAAATTGACCTGACGTAGTTTACTAAAACTTTGGTTATTTGTGTCATCGTCAATTGCAAAGCGAAACGGTGATCAGGCATCCCACTTACTCTTAGTTTTCGATAACACCTTTAAAGTAACAAAATCATCTCTTCATCTCTTATTTGAACCACCAATTGGTGCTTCCATCATAAGCAGCACAAAAACACGTTTAATACAAATCGAAAATCAAAATTTTTACTTCACTTACAAAAGTGTTGAAAACACCCTACCTTAAATACTTGGAGTTTGAATACCCTTTTTGTTTCCAATTTGAAATAAAAAACAGCGTACACTCTGCCTCTCCTTTAGAAAATTTCCAAATTCAAGGTGCCTTAAGTCCATGGGAAAAGGACAAAATAATTTAATGTATAAGTGTAATAGTTGGAGAGAGAAAACGTGGCTTTTGAGGTTGTAGAAGGTTGTTGCTTTGCTTATCAAAAACAAAATGAAATTAACAATTTGCATAAACTAAAGTGTTATAAAAAAATAAATGTAAATAGCATATTAACTTTGTGTATAAATGGTGCAATTATGAGGAAACGTGCAAAAATGAGAGTTTTTTTTTTCTTTCCTTCTAATGATCAACATAATGGAATCTAAATGATTAAAACGGTAACACGTAATAGATATTAAAATTTAAAATAAATGCCTAATTGAGAAAAATAAAATTCAGATGGAAGAATGAGAAAAAAAAATTAAACTACGTGGCTGAATAGATAGGAGTTATTTGAAGGATAAAAATCATGTCTAAGGGCTATTTGGCATGAACAATAAACGTATCTAACTTTTTAGAATTTTAAGAACTTAACTTAAACGACAATTAATATAAAATATGTCATCACAAACTTTAAAAGAGATTCGATACCAATTTTTTTTTTTTAATCAAGTGCGCGCAACTTTACTATCGTGACCCAAAACTTTAACACAAGATTTATACAAGAAAATTATTTTTCGATTTATTCAAGAAAATTTATTTTAAAACGAAACACAAGATTTTTTTCGATTGCTACAACTCTCCCTACTTAAAATAATTTTATCCTCGAAATTTAACTTCTTTTAAGAGATTGGGATACTTGGCTAAAACGTCTTCTTCTCTTTCCCAAATAGTCTAATTCTCACCATGTTTACCCCACTGGATTTTGACTAACGGAACCTTTCGATTTCTTAGAACATGGTCCTTTCTCTCCAAAAATCACTACAGGAGCTTCTTCGTACGTCATATCACTCGGGACATCCAGTAATCGAACATTTACCACATGGCTAGGATTTGGGACATACTTTCTCGACATAGAAACGCAAAATACGTTGTGCACTGCTGATAGTTCGAGTGGTAATGCTAAACGATATGGGTCATCTTTTTCTCCTCTCAGTTCCCACCTCAACCTTGATCATTTTCAAAAATGGGTCATCTTTCTGAGCAGCTACTATTCTATCCCTGAGTGTTGACTATTCTATGTCCTTACTGGTGAAGTTAATGCTTCAATTCTCATGTTCTCAAAATCTCTGATTAAATGATCCAGTCTTGTACACAGTACTAACAACTATCCCATGTTCTTTCCACTCAGTACATCAGCTACTACAATAGCCTTACCCGGATGGGACAAGATAGTGCAGTCATAATTCTTCGCTAATTCTAACCATTGTCGCTATCTCATATTCAACTTCTTTTGGGTGAAGAAGGATTTGAGACTCTTGTGATTGGTATAGATCTCACACTAGTTCGAGATCATGAGTAGGGTAAATCTGTTCATATTGTTGCAATTGTCTCGAAGCATAAGCTATCACCTTCCCATGTTGCATTAGAACACATACTAAATCAAGTTTGGATGCATCACTGTAAATTACAAAGCCTTCCAACCATCGGGAATAGTCAACATTGGTGCAGATACGAGCTTTTCCTTTAACTCCTGAAAGCTCCGCTTCATTTCTCTGACCATACAAACTTAGTACCCTTCCTAGTCAACTATATCATAGGACTCGCAATCTTGGGAAATCCTTATATAAATTGCTGATAAATAGCCGTCTAAACCTAGAAAACTCCCCACTTCTCCAAAATTTGCAGGTTTCAGCCAATTGGTCACAACCTCAACTTTGGATTAATCCACTTCAATTCCTTGTGTTGTAACAGTATGGCTTAGAAACCCCACTCACTCTAACCAAAATTCACGTTTCCTGAATTTTGCATATAACTTCTCATCACGCAGTATTTCCAGAACTATCCTCAGATGTTCTTCATGTTGTTGAGAATCTCTTGAGTATATCAGCATGTCGTCAATAAATATGATGACAAACATATCCAAATACTGATGGATCACCCTATTCATCAAGTCCATAAACACTGCAGGGGCATTCGTCTAGCTAAAGGGCATACTGTAAACTCATAATATACATATCGAGTCCTAAATGCCATTTTTGGTATATGTATCGACTTGATCTTCAGTTGATGGTAACCCAACCTTAAATCAATTTTTGAGAACACGAATACACCCTTCAACTGATCAAATAGATCCTCAAACGTAGGAAAGAGATACTTATTCTTGATTGTTAACTTATTTAGTTCACAGTAGTCGATGCACAACATCATAGTACCTTCTTTTTTCTTTACAAAGAGTACTGGAGCTCCCATGGAGAGATATAAGGTCTAATGAACCCTTTGTCTAGAAATTCTTCTAATTGTATCTTCAACTCTTGTAATTCCTTTGGTGCCATTTGGTATGGGACTTCGGACACAGGAGTAGCTCCAGGTACCAGATCGATCGTGAATTCCACTTATCTATCAGGCAGAGTACTCGAAAGATCGTCTGCAAAGATGTCGGCATACTCCGTATTATTTGCACATCATCTAATATTTTCTCTTGAGTTTAGGTGCTAGTAAGACTGACAAGATACCCTTAATATTCATGCTTCCTCAACATGATCTTTACCTTTAAAGCCGAGATAATGCGAAGAAGTGTCTTAATCTTCGATCCATAAAATATAAACACCTCTTCTCCCAATCTTCGAAAAATTACCTCTTTCTCAAAGCATGCTATTGTGCCTCGATTTTTACCTAACCAATTCATACCTAAAATAATATCAAAATCTTTCATCTCTATAACATACAAGTCTGCCCCTAAAGTCAGTCCATCAAAATGTATTTGTACCCTATTGGCTATCCAATCTATATCAATAGTTTCCTCTCGATAGCATATTAAACTCTAGTACACTATCACTCTTTTGACATGAAGCATTAATTTTAGCTAGACATGCATTAGATATGAACGAATGAGTCATACCAGAATACTAAAGATGAATAAAATACCTGCGATTAAGTACGAATTCTGTGCAGCCTTGTCATGAATCAAAGTAAATACCCTTGCTATTCCTTTCTTCTCTTGCTCGATAAAGAATTACATGTCTGACCTGCATTTTGTTTGCTTCTTAAACTATCTATTATTCTTATTCTTGTCCTGCCACTTCCTTTTTTCGAAGTCATTACGATGTCCCTAATTTACCAATTTTACCCTCCGTACTGGTCACCATCTGAACTTTCTTTACCACTGCCTAAGAGGTGTTAGATCATGTAAACTCACAATCTGTCTGATCTTTGGGCGTAGGCCCCTCTCGTAATGTTTTACCTTTATAAGCTCGATACTTACAAGGTGTGGGGCATATCGAAACAATTCATCGAACTTGCTCTCATACGTAGGAATTTCCATATTTTCCTGTACCAGTCTTAAAAATCCTATCTCCTTATAGTCTCGCAGATCTTGAGGAAAATATTTTTCTGTTAGCTCCATCTTCAATTGAGTCCATGTTAGATTACGTTGTTCCTCCTCAGTATGAATGCGTGATGAGGATTCCCACCAATGGCATGCTCTTTCGATTAGACTAAACTCAACACATAATACTTTTTGATCTTTTGGACGAGAGATGTGCCGAAAGATCTTCTTAATAGTACGCAACCACTCCTCAACTATCGAGGGTCTTTCCCGCCATCGAAGGTAAGGGGTTGATATGTTCGAAACTGTTCTACCATCAGAATAAGTACACTATCGTCCTTTGGAATCGCAAGTCAGGCCAGCTCCCACTGTTCAATCAGCTCTGCGCTAAAGGCCTCATAGTCAATCTCTCGAGGCAAGTTAGGCACATCAACTTCCCATAAATAATTGTAGATCGATTCAGCCACCTCTAGCCACTCTTCTAGAAGATGGGTTGCCCGAAGATCAGTGACCATACGGCCAAGTTGCCTCACCTCCCTCCACCTTACTAACATCTCCCAATGTGATGGCCCATATTGTGCGCTGGATTCCATTGATACTCTTCATATTGCCTCACGTTCTTATATCGATTAGACATCAATGAACTTGTCTTCCTACAAGTTTTCTTAATCCGTACCATTTGTGTCATACCAATTATTTGAGGTCTAATCAGTGGGTATCTAATAAGTTTTAGTTAATTCTCGAGGACTTAAAATAAACATTGAATTTGGTCACGTTCTCAAAAATCTTGGTACAATAATTATTATCTATAAAAAGTATTCACACTCCAATATATACTAATATTCATACATACATTTCAAATGTTGAATCTAGAATAATCTTTCTCATACTCATCACATAGATACCAGTATATCTATAAAACTTTTTACCTGAAAATCGATATATCGCGACTGTGGTAAGCACGTTGCTTAGGATCCTCTAAAAAAATTGAACAACTTTATATATGACAAAACACACCTAAGATATGGTCTCTAATGCAAGTCAACAGAAAGTAAACAATTGCTCTGATACCAAATTGTAACACCCCCATGATTCTTGAAATTTGAAGCGTTACAAGAAAAATCTTTTTAGTTATGGCTCTTTAATGTAAACCAAAATAAATTGTAACTAATAAAAATTTTGGATTACGAAATATATATAAAAAAAAATAACGGTAGATATTGGTCCATATATACTTAGACAATTATGGTGTAGCTTGATTTTGGAAAACTTCCCGAGAAAATTCAGCAACTATTGGTCGTGCAGCAGCAGAGAGAAAAATATGTTTGACCTATAAAACATCGACTAAAATTTATGAAATTTTAAAACAGCCTATAACACTTGTTCTAATGACCCTTGTTATCATTTCAGAATGAAAGGTCATTAGAACAAGAACTGCAAGGCTTATATCTACTTCATTAGCTTCTCGAGTATTAGATACCAGATTTTGATGTCATATTTGTATAAATATACAGAATCTAAATAGAAGTAAATCACTGCAAAAGAGAAAAGCTGACATGAACGATGAAAATGGGCAAATGTTGCTACAGTGCCTGTATGAGCATATGTTTTGCCATTTTCTTAGGTTTAGTATTAGAATTAGAAAAATGTTATTCTGTTCTCACCATTACCAAAAACATTATTTAAATTTCATGTTTGGATATAAATTATTTTAATGTTAAAAATAATTGTTGTTAATTTTATCTTGATAAGATCTTAATGATTATGATAAATTACAAAATGACATTTATTTTAAATATTAAGTATTCTATAATGAGTATAGAAATTCTAAATATTATCTATATCCCATATTACAGGCTTGGAATAAATAAGAAACGCATTTCCAAATTATATAGAGATGGATATTTGGGGTAAAATGATTTTGAATCATTTAATAAATGTGATTTATGCCGTTGGACAAGATGACTAAATTTTCTTTTACTTGAAAATTAGAAAGAGCTGTACAATTAGTGGGGTTAATACATAGCGATGTATGTGAACCCATATCAATTACTGTTAGATGAGATTTATAGCGATGTATGTGAACCCATATCAATTACTGTTAGATGAGATTTCTCTTACTTCATCGCATTTACTAATAAATCATTTTAGATATGGTTATGTATAACTAATGATGTTCAAACATGAAGCATTTGAAAAGTTCGAGGAATTCAAACTTGAAATAGAGAAACAAATAAGTAAAGGTATTCTCACGCTAAGATCAGATCGAGATGAAGAATATCTAAAAGAAGAATTTTTAAATTATCTAAAAGAGAATGATATTCTTTTGCAGTGGACTCCACCACATACACTTCAAGATAATGGTGTATCTGAATGGAGGACTTGCACACTATTAGATATGGTGCGACCAATGATGAGCCATGTAAACCTCCTAAAATCGTTTTGGGATCATACACTGATTGCAACATGCTACACACTAAATTGTGTTCCATCTAAGTCGGTTGACAAAACTTCATACAAGTTATGGAAATGCTGAATTCCCTAACTTGTCTCATATTTTAATGTGACTGTGACGTTTATGTGAAACGTACAAAATCGGATAAGCTTGAATCTCAATCCGATAAATAAATATTTGTGGGATATCCAAAAGAAAAAAAAATGGATATCAATTTATATCCCATTGAAATGAAGGTGTTCGTCTCAAGACATGCCTATTCCTAGAGAAAGAGTTTCATTCTAAGAGATGACGGTGAGAGCATAATAAATCTTGAAGAGTTCACAAATTCATAATATAGTTGACCAAGTAGATAAACCGAGACAAATCTCACACCTGTTGAGGGACATACTCTTGATCAAGAAGTAGAGACTTCTGGGGACACATAAGCACTACTAATCAAGAATGATGAACCTATTAGTTAAGCAAAAGCAAAGTCAAGTGTTGACTTAAAAGGATAGTAAGATGCCATGGACTTATGGATGGCAACGGAGTAGGTATGGGACGGGTCGGCTATTCACAACCCTGTCTCATCTGGTATTTTTGTTATTTTGTCCCGTCCCCATACCCTATTAAAGTTGGATGAGACGGATTCATGACGAGACCGGGGTGTGGCGAGGCAGGTCCCTTGCCTCATTTATCGCCTCATTGATTTTTTCTTTTTATCTTTAGTTAGTAAATGTTTTTTTTTCAATTTGTTAAGAACGACTTAAGTTATCTATAAAAATGATGTTAAATCATTTATTTTTGTTTGATAAAAAATTTAAATTTGAAATTAAGTTTAAACGGAGAGATAGCAAGGCATGTACTTTGCTTCCCATACCAATTTCAGGGCAATGATCCCCCCGTCCCGTCCCGCCGTTTATCCGATTAGGCAAGTAATCCCCATCCCATTGGGTGGGGTCCATAGGTATTAGGTTAAAAGGGTTTTTTGCCCTCTACACATTGAATTTGAGATGAACTCGATGTATGTGAACAAATTTTAGACCTTGATCGACCAACTGATGGGATAGAACCCATAAGTTGTAAATGGGTTTAAACGAAAAGGTCGACATTCATGGATGGAAACGTCCATACATAAAAGAAAGGCTAATAGCAAAAAGTTATAAACAAAGAAAGGCTAATAGCAAAAGGTTATAAACTAAGACAAAGAATTGGCTTTGATGAAACCTTTTAGCCTATAGTCGTACTAAAGTCCATTCGAGTTTTGCTTACAATAGTTGCATATCATGACTTTGAGTTGTGGGAAATGAATGTCAAAATTGCATTCGTTAACAAGAACTTACAAGAGGAAGTGTACATGACAAATTCGAAAGTTTTGAATCCATATATGCTTACAAAGTATGCAAAGTTGATCAATCTATGTAGAGGTGTCCACAATATCAAAATCGAACCGGACCGAACCGAACCGAGCGATTTTTCATACGTTAAAGACCCGAACGGGTACCCGAATCGAGAACCGAAATGTTTGGGTTGGGTCTCGAGTCTAGACCAAGAACCGAAGAACCGAAACTAAATAATTTTATTATTTTTTTTATTGAATTAATTAAATTATTTTATTTTTTCTAAATAAATTAACAAATTAATTAAATAAATTATATCATTTCAAAA